>BJBW01007953.1:0-12150 GCA_004320125.1 Scolopax mira
AGGGCAGGGGGTGGCCCTGGGTGGGCTTTAAGGTCCCTTCCAACCCAAACCAGTCTGTGATTCTATGAAGAGCATCCTTCCAAAACTGAAGGTGTTACCTTTCCTCCAAGGAGACCTCCCACACCACCAAAAGGCTGTTTGTGTTCTCCAAGGTCCCCGTTTCAGCCCTAGGGAAGGGGTGCACGGGGAGCACACAGCCACTATGTGGGACCATCAGGCAGATAAGGAGGTTGGAAAGAACCCAACCACTTTTTTCTCAGTTGAGGAGCTTCAGACACCCCTGAGCTTTGGCAGGGGCATGGGGTGAAGCTTTTCTCCTCTGCTGTCACATCAGAGGTCGTTGGAGAGGTGGAGCTGAAAGAGAGGTGCTGCATTTGCTGTGCCATGGTCCCCCAGAGTAATTGTGGTTGTTGGGTTTGGAGCATGGTCTGTTCCCACTTAAACAGCGCAAAATCACCGTGTCTGGAGTGCTTGGCTCTTACAAGTGTTGGGGCCCTGACAGAGAGCTTTTCTCCTAAATGTTTGTTCAAACAAGTGTAAACAAGTGGTTTTCTAAATGGAAATGTCTTCTCTTTGTTAATAAGGTTGCTCTTCTCCGTGAGTCATCCCCTCTTCTGGTGGCTGTCATCAGAACGAGCTGAACATCTGTGGAGAGCCCCAAGTGCCCAGTGGTGGTGTTTCTCAGCCAGTGTTTGCTCGACAGAGAGAGGAGCCAACACTTGCATCTTCCAAAAAAGGTGTAAAAACCTCTCGAAAGGGGGAAGGTCTGAACTTTGACACTTCAGGCAGGAACCTTTGTAATGTCAGATACTTCCACAGCAGGATGACCATGAGCCAGCAATGTGCCCTGGTGGCCAAGAAGGCCAATGGTCTCCTGGGGGGCATCAAGAAGAGCACGGGCAGCAGGACGAGGGAGGTCATCCTCCCTCTGCTCTGCCCTGGGGAGGCCCCATCTGGAGCACTGGATCCAGTTCTGGGCTCCCCAGTTCAAGAAGGACAGGGAACTGCTGGAGAGAGTCCAGCAAAGGGCTGTGAAGGTGGTGAGGGGAGTAGAACATCTCTCTGCTCTGAAAAGGCTGAGGCACTTGGATCTTCTTAGTCTGGAGGAGAGAAGACTGAGGGGGGATCTGATTAATGCTTATAAATTGTGAAAGGTGGGTGTCAGGAGGATGGAGCCAGTCTTTTTTCAGTGGTGCCCTCTGTAGGAGGGTACCTACAGGAGAGGCAGAGCCAGGCTGAGCTCCAGAAAGCCTGTCTGAGAGCAGGAGAAATAACTAATTCCTGTTTTTGCCGTGGGACCTTGGGCCAGCGAGGTCGTAGAAAGTCCCTTTTTGCCATCTGTGAAGCAGGACACGCGAGACCCCCGGGATGGGAGGTTTCGGGGGCAGCGGTGCCGTGGGGTGCTGTGCTCCTTGTGCAGGGCTGTTGCCATCTGCTGGGCGGCCACTGCGGCTCCTCCTCGGAGCAGCCAGGAAAATACAGCTCCCTGAGCCCTGCAGAGCTGCGGGGAGCAGTAATTTTGCTTTCTCAGAACACCAAGACTAAGCAGACACTCACCCACCCCCCTCCCCAGGCATGTCCCCTCTGGGTAAATGGTCAGTAGCACATTGTATAGGGTAGCAGGAGTGGATCTGGGGGAGGAAAACTGTCCTTGGTGAGCCCCCACATCTAATTTTGTGCATTTTGGGAGGAGGGAATGCTCTTGGCTCTCTCCAGCCTGCCTGTCCTGAGGAACAGCTGTTGGAGGAATTGTTGCCCTCTATTAAATTGGCATTACATTTTTTCTGGTAGGTCAGTGGTATGTAATGCTTCTTGAAGGGCAAAAAAAATCAGTTGGGCAATTTAAATCCATGTTCCTGGATTTTTCCAGCTGCTCAAGAGTTTCTGCAGAGGGGATGGAAGGCTGGTAGGATCCCAGCAGTAAGACAGAAGCTGTTTTCACTGAATTTCACTGAATTTTTAGAGTTGGAAGGGACCATAGAGATCATCTGTTTCAACTCCCTGCTGAAACAGGATTGCCCAGAGCATGTCATTCAGGACAGCATCCAGGTGGGTCTTGAAAATCTCCAGAGAAGGGGACTCCACACCCTCCCTGGGCAGCCTCTTCCAGGGCTCCATCACCCTCACCGTGAAGCAGTTTTTTCTCATATTTGAGTGGAACCTCCTAAGTTCCATCTTGTGCCCGTTACCCCTCGTCCTCTCACTGGGAACCGCTGAAAAGAGTCTGGCTCCATCATCCTTCAACCCACCTTTTAGATACTTACAAGTATTGATAAGTTCTCAAGCTGTTGGGTACCACAACTTGGGAGATGTGAGACTATCAGTTCCCCAGAGGCATCAGCCAGTCCCTCCTGGCTTGTGTTTTGCAACGAGCCCATGTGGGGTGGTTTTACATCTGTTTATCTGGAGCCCTGAGCACTGTCCCCACTGTCCCCAAAGCCTCTCTGTTCCCCAGCGTGGGGAGGCAAAGGGCTCCATCCTGTTCCCACGCGTGGAGCATGTTTGTTTTTTTCAGCAAACGAGTAAACGGTCTGTATTATTGATTAGGCACAAGAAAAATAGGGTAATTAAATTACTAAAATTGCTGGACTGAATCATAGAGTTGTCTAGGTCGGAAGGGGCCTTTCAGGTCGTCAAACTCCAAAATCAGTCTGTGGTGACAACAACAAAGCCTGAAAATACCGAGGAAATTCATGTTGTATTGAGTCAATGCTGTGTGGAGGAGAGGACGGGGTAAATCAGGCACAAACATCCCTGAAGGCAGGACTTTAATTCAGGGCTACGGTGAGAAAATCCTCCGCTGGCTGAAAGGATCCTGTTTGGAGTGTTTGCCCTGGGCGGGATAGCTTGGAAGGAGCTTGGAAAACAGAGACCTTGAAGCCTTATCCTGAGCCGCTGGCGCAGTGTGTGGGAGAGAGGGACGGGGCAGCATCGGGGGGCAGCACTGGGGGGGCTGCCCATGGGCCCAGCAGTGCTGGGAGCAAAGGAGTCTCAATAAGAGTTTGAAAAGTGAAAGTGATGGTAGTCGAGGTTTCCTAATTAGCTCTTCTGTAAGCACATGGGACTTTGGAGGGCTGTGGAGATGATGAGGGTCTGGAGCATCTCTGCTGAGAAAAGGCTGAGGGACCTGGGGCTGTTGAGCAGAACGAGAAGGGATCTCATCGATGCCCAGTGATATCTGAAGGGTGGGGGGCAAGAGGATGGGGCCAGACTCTTCTCAGGGGTGCCCAGGGACAGGAGAAGAGGTAACAGGCACAGGCTTGAGCACAAGAAGTTCCATCTCAACATGTGAGGGTGCAGAGCCCTGGCAGAGGCTGCCCAGGGAGGTGGTGGAGTCTCCTTCTCTGGAGACATCCAAACCCCACCTGGACACGTTCCTGTGGGACCTGCTCTGGGTGGCCCTGCTGTGGTGGGGGGATGGAGGAGATGATCTCCAGAGGTGCCTTCCAACCCCGTAGCACTGTGTGATGCTGTGATTTGGGCTCCTCCAGTGATGCTTGACCTCCCCTGAGCTCTCGCAGCACACGCCGAGGAGCTGGGAGAGCAAAAGGTCTGTGACCAGCAGATCCGGGCAGAGGAGAGAGCTGGGGTTAAAGCGTAACTCCCCGCTGCCCTGTGCCCTCCTGGGGTTCCTCGCTTTTCTCTGGACTCAGCACCTCAGAAGGTCAATGGTTATCACGGGGCGAGACGCTTCCAGTCAGACTTGCTGAGTGGCAGGTCCCGCTCGGGCCTTCAGGAAGGATGTGTCCCAGAGGAGAGCACACATCACCCGGAGAAACCATGGGTTGGGAAGGTAATGGAAAGAAATAAGTTTATTTATGTTCAACAGGCACGACTGAGGGAGCCTGAGGCTCGACGCCTGCGATGTTTCTGTAGAGAGGAAACAGAAGAACAGATGAGCCCCTCAAAACTTTGGGGTTTGAGGGGTGCGTTGCGAGCCACGCGCCGTCGAGGGCTTCGTGGTTGGGGTCACCCCACGGCGCTGGCTCTGCCGGGGCTCCTCTGTTTGCAGAAAGAAAGCAGCTGCTTGGGAGACAGGCTGGTGTGTTTGTAAACGGAGTGATAACCCGTGACCGGAGCCCCAGCCCTTCTCGGAGGGCAATATTGTCATCCCTTATCACAGGTTGCCATTTGAGTCACCCAAACGGTGACTGGGGTGGCTTATCAGCCCCCAGGTGCTCCTCACCTTCCCCCGGCGAGCAGGGCAAGCTCTACTCCTTCTCTTTGTGGCTATAAGGAAGGAATCTGTCATTTACAGCTTAAACATTCACCAGAAATATCAGGAAGGATGAGATAAACCCTGGAAGCATTTATAGGTCCTCTTCAAAATGAACCTTTTTTTTTTTTTTTTAATTTTATTTTCCTTTTGAGAGATGGGTGATGGTTTCATGGGAAAAGAAGGCGTGGGCACCTGGAGCGGGGCTGGCCCTCGCATGGGGCTTGGAAATTGTGCTTTTATTTTGGTGTTGGCCATAGGCAGGAGGGCTGTGGTCACACGGCAGGAGCTGGCCTCTCCTTATCGCCGCCCGGGGGGGGGAACAAAAGGCTCTCTGTTCCCCCCACGCTCAGCCTCCTCCCGGACTTTGCTTCCCTCCCGCCCCGCAGAAGCTCCCGGAGGAGGTGCCGGCTGCTGGGGCTGGATCTGACTCGGGCCGAGAGGCGATGTGTCCACAGGTAGGTTTTGAGCAGCGACACGAAACGAGGAAGGATTGGGTTTGTAGAGGGGGACAGATCTCCAGCCCCCGGGACTGCTCTCAGCCCCGGAGAGGCCGGGAAGAGGCAGGTTGGGTACCCCCCAACTCGCTGTTTTCTGACCGAGTGCGTTTAGAATCATGCACTCATGATTTGTAAAGTGTTGGAAGGGACCTTAAATGGGTTTACGAGGGACCTTGTAAGTCCTATGAGGAGAGGCTGAGGGAGCTGGGGTGTTCAGTCTGGAGAAGAGGAGGCTGAGGGGAGACCTTCTCCCTCTCTATAACTACCTGAAGGGGGTGTAGAGACGCGGGGGTCAGTCTCGTCTCCCAAGTCACAGGAGACAGGACAAGAGGAAACAGCCTCAAGTTGCACCAGGGGAGGTTTAGGTTGGATCTTAGGAAACATTTCTTCATGGAGAGGGTTAATTGGGCATTGGAATGGGTTGCCCAGGGAAGTGGTTGAGGCACCATCCCTGGAGGTGTTCAAAAGATGGGTAGACATGGTCCTCTGGAATATGGTTTAGTAATTTTTCATTTCCTATTTCTTATTTATTTTTTTGTCAGAGTTAGGTTGGACTAGATGATCTTTAAGGTCCATTCCCACCTAGACTATTGTATGATTCTGTGATTAAAGCCCATCCAGTGCCACCCCCTGCCCTGGGCAGGGACCCCTCCCACCACACCAGGTTGCTCCAAGCCCCCTTCAACCTGCCCTTGAACCTCTCCAGGGATGGGGCAGCCAAAATTAGGAATGGCCTCTCCTCCCTGTAGTCCATGGGGTGTGTGTACGTGATGGCATCTTCATAACCCTCCCTGCCTGGGGAGGGGGGTCTTCCTGGGGGAGCTGCACCGGGAGGGACTGTGGCTGCAAGTTTTCGGGGTGCTGAGGACAGTCTGCAAGATCCGGCGTCTTGTGAGTTGTTTTTTGATTTGAGTGGGGTTTTTTTGGGGGGGGGATGAGTGGTTTTGATTTGCCCCAACAGGCACAGTGCAGCCTTGGGGCTGTGCTATTGAGCATAGCAGCCCCTAAACCCAGCTTCGGGGGCTGTGTTGTGAAAGTTGCCTTCCCCCGAGGCTGAGCACCAGTTCCCTGGCTTCTCCGAAAAATGGAGATTGCCCAAATACTTGGGAAGAGGCAAATATTGTGGCCGAGAAGCCGGTGCCTTGGTGCTGGTGCTGGCTCTGGGGGTGTTACAGCTTTTAGCTACGGGGGCCTGGAGGGTGCTTGTATTGAAACAGGTTCAGGGGGATCTATAAACACAACTTCACCTCTCTGTAAATTGATTTAAAGCTCATTTGAGCGAGGTGGCCTGCTGCTGAGCAGGCTGGTGGCACAGTGCTGTTGGCCGTGGAGGGTGTAGGTGGGACGTTTTCCATCTCTTCTCCTTTCCCACAGAGCCTTGTCCCCACAGCGTGGTGTCTCCAGGCCTTCCCAGGTCGGTCTGGGGACCCGGTGGCGAGAGTGTCCTTGGAGGGGTGGGTTGTGTACCCGGTCCCTCTCCCCCTGTGTGCAACCGGAGCTGGAGTTATCACAAATAGGCTCACTCTTGCTGGGAAAACGGAGTTGTTTTTCCTTTTCCTCTCCCCCCACTTCCCCTCCCGAGCTTCCGAGTGTTTTCAGCCAAGGACAGCAGAGCTTTGGGATGCCAGGAGGGCTCTGGGAACGAGCCCTGCAGAGGAACTTCCCTGAGAGCCAGACTTTGCTCTTCTCTCCAAGGCAACGCTTCTGTCCATCACGGATCAAAGCCTGACTTTACAGGTGACTCCCAATAGTTTGGTTTCCTCTCCTTGTACTCAAGCAGCTTTATTATTTTATTTTTTTTTTTAAATCAATGTGGTTTTTATAGCACTTTATAACATTGAATCGAATGGTCTTTACTGGAGCAATCGATGAGCTGCTGCTGGAGGAGTCTCCTGAAGGCAGATCATCGTCTCGGCCGGTTTATCAGGGTGCCTTGCGTCCCCCCGATGCTGATTTCATCCACCTAATTCCTTTTAGAAGCAGGAGGGTTTGCTGCTGGGCTTTCAAACCCCCAGCATTTGTTGAACCCCTCCAAATGCTCAGGGATGTCCCCGGGTGGCTGATGTCCTGCTCAGCCAGGTCTGGCACCAGGGGACATCCCACCTGGAGGGGCTGGGGGCTTCAGTTGAACCATCATGGGGGCTCTGTGCGTCTGCATTCCAGTCCTAAGGTCTGAGGTTTACCTGAGGGGTATGTTTTATTTAAGAAAAACTGGAAATACACTGATACTGGTGACACCACCCTGTTTTGAACACAGTGGGGACACTCCTGGTGGGTCTCCCTGGGCACTTGCAGTCTCGCCAGGCTCTCCCAAGCCCATCATTAAATGTACTGTGATTATTTCTTATTTTTTTTAAAGCTGAAAAAAAATGCTTACTTTCTGCCTGCTCACAGAAAGGCAAACCTGGCAAGACGAGCGATGTGTCAGGAGATTTTAAAAGGTCAGTGCCCCAACCAGCTGCTCGTGAGGCCAGAAAAACCAGCTCTCTGTGCCCCACGGCTGCACCTTTGCCCAGGGCACGGGCCTTTGGCTTGGCTTTGCCCCAGCAGCCCTTGGTAACACCTTACCTACGTCCCCTTGTTTTGCCCAACTCCTCCTCGGGTCTGTTCTTGAGGTTTAGTTACTTCATCTGTGATGAAATGTAAAGCAAAGTTCTCCACGCTCGGGCTCAGAAGGACTTTGTTTACAGTTTCAGCTGCTTTTTAACTCGTTGACTCGTTAAACTAGGTTTAATTTTAATAGGGCTCTTGCTTTTGAAACCCATCTAGCCTAGTATTACAGGAGGAAAAAAAAAATCTTATTTGCTAAATACATAGAAAGTTTCCAAATTGTATTACAGATAATCTTTTAAAAAAAAAAAATCAATAAATCACTGCACATCCTTGGTGTGGCTGAAGGAGGACAGTTAAGGTGCTGCTGTCAAGGGTTGCTCCCTCTTTCAGCCTCTCCATTACCGGTATTTCCCACCAATAAGGTGTTTTATGACAATTTGATAAATAAATCCTGCTGAGTAAGGGGCACTGAGATGTTCTGCTCCCCTGAGCTGCTCAGCTCCTGGTTATGCTTTTGAGAGTGTCAGCAATGGTGACCACAACAGGGTGGATTTTACATCAATTTACTTGTGGGTTGGAATATTTTAAAGGGGGTTTTTTATTGTTTCTTTGCAGTAGTTGTCTTTACTTTGTGCTGGTTATAATACTTCAATATATACTTCAATTTAAGCTTTTCCAGTGGGAAGGGTTTGTATTTATCCCACCCCGCAGAGCCAGGCCAGGCCAGCACCAAGTGGTGCTGCTGGGAGCACTGGGGACGTGCGGTGCGGGCTGAGGATGGGGGTTTTCTTCCCCAGAGCAACACCTGGGGGAGAGTGGGGACACTGGGCTCGGCCTGGGGCCATGGCAGTGTCCCCTCGTGCCCATGATGGAGCTGGCAGAAAAAGTCCCTGCTGCCATATCTCCTCCTCCTGCTCCAGCATTAAGAACCTGACCAGTGTTTCTAGGAAGTGGAGCATAAATCCAGTAAAGCACTTAAGCAAGTCCCCAGCTTTAGGTATATAAGTAGTCCTGCTGGATTTATGCTTTTTAAAGTGGGTGGAGGGTTTAGGAGGCTTTTGTTTTGATCTCAGAGGGTAGTGAAAGCCACCTTCTCCTGTGCTGGGGAAGATGTCGGCTGCAGCAGCCTCTCCTCTGTTTGAACCGAGTTCACTTGAACAACCCTGTCTTCACCCAAAGGGTTGTCAAACGTTGGAAGAGGCTGCCCAGGGCAGTGGTGGAGTCACCATCCCTGGGGGTATTTAAAAGCCAGGCAGACGTGGTGCTGAGGGACATGGGTTAATGGTGGGTTTGTTGGTGTTGGGTTGATGGTTGGACTTGATGATCTGAAAGGTCCCTTCCAACCCAGACCATTCTATGAATTCTCCTGATGATGACTTTGGACTTCAGTTCTGTGAAGGTTTGTGTCATGTTTAGCTTCAGGGTGGTGTCCTAGAGAGATGCTGGTGTCTATAAGTCCATGAAAGCTGAGCCAAGCTTAGAAGAGGGGCTCCTGTCTGTCTGTCTCCATCCATCACCTGCCATATGCACTCGGTGGGCTCTCCACTCGGGGAGCAAAGCAAGGGGCTCCACTCGGTCATTTTGCTCCCCAGTGCCCAGGTGGAACAGGAACTGCTGCTGAGCAGTTCTCCATCCACCTCTTCAAGTTCTTGCTATCCCTTTTTGGCCTCCCGTGTGTTGAGGCAGCCTGGGAATTTTTGGGTGATACAAAATGAAGCATTCGTTTGGTCTTGAGCCACTTTAGACCAGTGAAAGCTGCAGAAGTCCTTTGAGGTATGGAGTATTGACTGAGGAGGATCAGGCTGGTGAGAGCAGCCTTTCTGAAGTCTAGGTGACATGAAGTCTCTGTCTCTCTCCATCTGGTGCTCTCCTGCCATACAAATACAGCACGTGTCCCAAAAGCTGTTCTTCTTCTGGAGGCAATGTCTGCAGCAATGGGCAGGACTCTTCCACCCTGCCCTGTCCATACCCTGCCCCAAATGATCAGCTCTGTCCCAAAGGCAGTGTGTCTGTGTTTGCTTTCCAGCTACTGTAATACAGGGCTTTGAGAAATCTTTGTTTTTCTCCAAAATCCTTGGAGAAGGCACTTAGAGCTGCTCTGTGTGCTCCCTGGCAGAGGAAGAGAGTGGTGCCTGCATTCCAAACGCTGCTCCTTTGCCCTCCTGGAGTGAACTTGAATTTCACTCACCCCTTGGGTGAACTTCAGATGGAGCAAACGGCTTTTCATGAGCATCTTTTTCTCTCGAGGCCAGGCAGGAAGGCTCCCATCCCTCTGCCTGACATCTCCGGTGACAGGGCACCAGCTGGAGCTCAGCACCAGCACCAACAGATCCCAGCGTGATGGAGATCCCGGAGCCAAACATGACTTGATTTGTTCTTGAGGCTGGGAAATCCCATAAATGCTGGGAAATCCCATAAATGCAGGAAAATCCCATAAATGCTGGGAAATGAGCTGGCACTTTAATGGGCAATGAGAATTTTTGCTTTAGGAGGGTGGTTCTTCTGGTGCTCCCATGGCTCTTCTCTGAACATGGGGACGGTTCTAGGACCATCCCTACCCTCGTGTGGGAGCAGGACTGAAGATAAATGCCCTGAGGGGGAGAAGGTCCTCCGTGCTGGCAGCGTGGTTGTCTTAAAAACCAAATCGTGCCTCTTTCCCAGATCCTGCTGCGGGTGACGGAGGTGGGGAAGGAACACAAAATATTCCAGATGCTTTTTCCAGCAGAAATGGGGTGATTTGGGCGTTCCCCTGATGCTGTCCCTGCAAATTAGATGCCATAGTGAAGATTTATAAACCAGCTTATTTTCTGTTGAGGGATGGAAGGTGCCCTCCTATTACTAAGGGCACGGAAAAAGCATTTTAAGGACTAATGGGTAGTTTTGAATGCTGGCTTTGGGTTTTTTGGAGTGGGTGAAAACACCGCTGGTCGGAACCGCTGAGCGAGCAGCAGGTAATCCCTCCTGGACCTGACAAATCCATACTCGCTCGCAACAGACTCTCCCCCTGCCTTTGATTTCGTCTGTATTTCTGTGAGCTGTTTGCCAAACACGGCTGTGGTGAAGCCAGCAGGGCCCCGGGGCAGAGCTGGGAGACCTGGAGACAGAGCAGCACCTGGAGGGTGGAGTAAAGCTCACGCTGGTTTCGGGAGCTTGGATTTCCCTCCTTAGAAATGCAGCGTAGCACTAATTAGTGTTTTGTGATGAAACTGCTAGAATATCTTTTTTTTTTTTTTTCCCTCCTCTCTCATGTTTTGGTTTGGTTTTTTTTCCCCCCCAAGGCAAATGAGGTGACTGACAGTGCTTACATGGGCTCTGAGAGCACCTACAGCGAGTGCGAGACCTTCACGGACGAAGACACCAGCACCCTGGTGCACCACGAGATGCACGACGAAGTAGAAACAGACAGTGCCATCGACTCCACCGTGCACTCGGAATTCACCGATCCCATCGAGGAGCCGGAGCACGGGTGAGTGGGGACTCCTGAGGAGCAAACCTCCCCGGGCTTTTTGCAGGAAACTCTGGCAAACTGGGAGCAGGTGAGGACCCGGGGAGACGCAGCCCGAGGATTTAAAATAAAGTGGGCTGAGTCTGTCTTGCTGAAACTGGTTGGTTTCTTCTTTGCCTTTGTAACTTCATGCAAGACCAAAATAGCTCTTCTTCAAGAATAATCATAATAATTAGGCTGCACCATGTGTAGGCTGTTTTGGAGCTCGGCCTGGCAATCTCTTTGAGTTAATCATTGCTTGCCTTGGGAGAACTTCTGTACCCTCATTAACATCTTTAACCTCTAAAGCAAGTTCTCAGATGATCCAAACACCTGAAATACTTGCAGTTTTTAATCTATCGCTTAAGCCAGAAACGCAACGTATAATTTTCAAGTCAGGAGGGGAACTCGTCGTATTCTTGTTTTTCCTAAACACGCGCGTGCCCTTTGATGTGCAACCACCTCCTGTAATAACTAGTTTAAAACCTGTGCCTGAAGGGCAGCAGAGTGAGCTGAGATCATCTTCCCCGGCTCTGAACCGCTGCTGGCGAAACCGCTCCTGGGTCCGCCTCGTTTCCTAGAGTTTGCAGGGAAAATGGGGGGTTTTTGGGGTGAAACTGGGATGCTGAAGAGAGTAACTCCCTTAGAAGTGACCCAAGGTGTGGGCTGAGACCACTGGAACCATCATTGCTTAAGGTCTGGTAAAAAAATGGAATTTTTGGGGGACAAAAATAAATCACCCAGGTTTGGTGCTCTGGTGAGTACTTGGATCTCCTGGTGCTTTTCGACAGTTCTCCCCCCAAAATCACATCTGGGGACATGGGTGAGCGGTCAGTTCTGCTGGGTGCTTGGTGCCGGGGCTGAAAGGGTGCTGTGGATTAGGGAAGAAATGGGATTAGCTGCCTCGGCTCTCCCGGCCCCAGCACCTTCAGCTCAGTGACAGTTAAATCGGGATATAATCGGCCGCCGAGGTCCCTGCCCGCCCGGCGGAGGGTCCCCAGAGGGGCCATGGCAGCCTGTCTGCACTCCCGGCCCCTGGGGAACGTGACCTGCCTGGGACTCACCTGCCTGTAGGTACAAAATGCTTTACTTGGGAATTTTTAAATATTTTGGTTTTTAAAGATTCGGTTGTTCTTGAGGTTTCCCTGCTAGTCCCAGTGTGGGCCTGGGAAGGGTGGGTGTCCCTTGGGTGCTCGGACAGAGCAGTGGTGTGTTTGATGCATGCAAAATCCAAAAAAAAAAAAAAAATCAAGGAAAAAGTTCATTTGGCTTAAAGATTTGGAAGATTTGAGATGGAAACATCGGGAAATGTATTCCCAAGTTGTTGAGGGCTGGTTTTGGTGCTGTCAGACCCCAGGCAGGAAAGCTGGGGGGGGACTCTGGATGAGGGAGGGGAG
>BJBW01007955.1:347-20185 GCA_004320125.1 Scolopax mira
GCTCCCCAGTTCAAGAGAGACAAGGAACTACTGGAGAGAAGCCAACATAGGGTAACTAAGATGATGAGGGGATTGGAGCATCTCCCTCATGAGGAGATACCCCAGAGCGGGAGCTCCCGTCCCCCACTCCCAGCTCTGGAAGCCCCCGGGCACAGGCCCGGCAGCGTGGCGACCTCCCGGGGGCTTTTCCATTCTCCTCCTTTTCCCGGGCCTGGAGTGCGCCCCCCGCTCCCCCCGGCTCGGCGCCGCCCCCGGGGCCCGCCCGCTGCAGGGCAGACACGGGCCGGGCGTCCCCGGTCCCCGCACTCCCTCTTCCCGGCCCCCGCCCGCTGCCCCGGGGCTGGGGGGGGGGGGGGGGGGGGGGGGGGGGGGGCGGAGCAGTCCCCGCCCCGTCCCCCCGTGTCCCTCGGCGGGGCCGCCGGAGCCGGGTGTGGGGTGCGGGCGGCCGAACCCGCCGGGCGAGTCGGGAGGGAGTCGCTCCGGGCCGAGCGGGGCCGCGCTGTCCGGCTCTATGGCGCTCAGCGTCGGCGTCCGGCGGCTCTCCGGGCTACCGGGCCGCGGCGAGCGGCAGGTCCAGCTCAGCTTCCGAGGTGGGCCTGGGGCGCGGGGGACCGGGGTCTGCTCGCCCCGCAGCAGGCAGGCCGGGGTCTTCCCGCCGGCCCCTCACGCCCCCCCTTCCCTTCCCAAGGCTTCATCCAGAAGACGAGAAGGTCCGCTGCGGCCCCGAGCCCCTGTTCGGGGAGGTGAGGGCGAACCGGCGGGTGTTCTCCGTGGGACGGGGAGGGACGGACGTGGCCGCGTCCCGGGCGGTGCCTGGAGGGGCAGCGGGAGCGGGGGGAGCGGGGCCGGGGAGCGCCCACCCTCCGCGTCCCGTCCCGTCTCGTCCCGTCCCGTCCCTGCAGCCTGTGACAGCCCGGCCGGTTCCCGCCGCTCGCCTGCCGTCCTGCCCGGCTGGCTCGGTTCCCCCGGGGGAGGGAGGGAGCTCCCCGTAGGCAGCCGGGGTGTGGGGTGAACCGCAGCCTCGGGGGGCGGCTTTGCCATGTGTGTGCCTGATGGCTCCTGCCATGGGTCATCTTTTCGCCCCAAAGCACCTCTGTACCTTCCCGTGCCCCGTCTCTCCCCACAGCCTGCCACCAGGCACAGGTACCCTCTTCTCCCAGAGCGATGATGCTCCGGCTTCTTCAGCAGCCACCCTGCAGCTGGAGGGGTTCTCACCCCTTCCCTACCCTCCCCCTTCCTCCCCAGCTCCAGGCAGCTCTTTGTCGAGCTCTTCGGTTCGGTCACCTCACAGAGGAGACCTCTCAACCAACAGACACGGGTGCCGTGGCTGGGGATGAAGTGTTGTCTCTCTCTGCTGTTTGGTTGTAGCTCTTTCGACGGCCTCACTGCGGGGAGCTCGTCATGGGGGAAATGCTGTCTGTTAAGGTTTACAACTGCAGCAAGGTTTTCAGTAACAGGTAGGCTCTTTGGTTGTTGGGGTGACCAGCAGTTGGGAAGAAGAGATGTACTGGGTTTTAAATTTTCTACTGGGAGTAGAAAAACTTTGTTGGAAATTTGATGGAAGATGAGCAGGACCCAAGTTACAGAAGAGAGATGGAGCTAGTTCTTCTGATGCGGCAGCAGAGCTGTGTACGTGAGGTTAGCTAGGGCTTAGTTTGAGTTAGTTGTGCCAGCAGTAACAGGGACTACCTAAGGCTCCACATCAGGTCCCAGGGTGGGACAAAGGTAAAATAGGCCCCTCAAAAATAGAGCTGCAAGGCCAGGACTTAGAGCAGAATGGGGACCTGCTCTCACCCTGTAGAACCACCTGGTGACTGAGACTGTGCTGCACCCACATTCAACATGCCTATCAGTGGGGAAATGCTGCAAGACTGTAGCAGTATGGTTTAACCTTTAAAAAAGACAGCAATTTCTACTTAAAGGATCACCTAGAATTTAGAATGCTTCTAGGTGGCACAGACATGATACTGTGAACTCAGCAATTATTCCAGCAGTTGTAAAACACTTTAGGAAAAAACAAGAGTAGAGGTGACAGATTGAGTAGTGGTGGAGCAGGCAAGGGAGCAAAGGCATGTGAAACATGAGGATGCAGGGAAAGGTGACAACTCTGATAAGCAAAATGTAAAAACTAAAGGAAAAGCCGTAGGAACAACTTTCTAGAGGGACTTAGTAATACAAACCTTTTCAAAGCCATCACAAACCTGCTAGAGAGGGTGTGGAGGAAGCAGGTAAGTACAGGTCATGCGAGGTACCTAAAAGATAAAGCAAGAGTAGAAAATGCAGCTGAACTTTGTGTCACTGTTTACTGGGTGCTTTCCTTCTGGGAGCTGGATCAGAGCAGTTTTCTGTAACTGAAATATCAATAGAAACTCTATAGGACAAATAGATAAACCAAACAGTAACAAATCACCAGGACCTGATGTCACTGAGCAAAGAAGTCAGTGGGAAATGAGTGTGCTGGCACTGACAGCATCTGTCCCCACAGCTCTGCAGCTGGGGAGCAGAGTAACGGCAGGTGACAAGCTGTTTAAAAGCTGTTTAAAAGCAGGTGCACTGGGATGGAGAGTGAAAGGACAGAAGGGAAAAGTTGGCTACACAGCTGTACTGATGTGTGGTCTCTGGACTTGTGTGTGTGCAGCCTTTCTGTGGCAGCAGCAGCAGTGAGCTCAGAGGGGCTGTGAGCAGGAGAGCGGAGATCCTGGAACTCTCTTCCCCCAGGATGTGTAGGCACCGATCACAGAATCACAGAATTGAAGGGGCTGGAAGGGACCTCCCGATATCTTTGTCCAACCTCCTGCCAAAGTAGATTTGCCTAGGGCAGGTTGGACAGGAATGCATCCAGGCAGGTTTGAATATCTCCAGGGAAGGAGACTCCCCACACCTTCTCTGGGCAGCTTGTTCCAGGGCTCTGCCACCCTCAAAGTAAAGTTTTCCTCATGTTGAGATGGAATTTCCTGTGTTCCAGTTTGTGCCTGTTACCCCTTGTCCTATCACCAGGCACCACTGAGAAGAGCCTGACCTCATCCTTTTGACACCCACCCTTTAGATACTGATCAGCACCAATGAGATCCCCTCTCAGTCTGCTCTTCTCCAGCCTAAAGAGACTCAGATCTGTCAGCCTTTCTTCATAGAGCCCTCTTCAAGAGATGTTCTAGTCCCCTGATCATCTTCATAGCCTCCACTGGACTCTCTCCAGCAGTTCCCTGTCCTTGAAGTGGGGAGCCCAGAACTGGACACAGTACTCTAGATGCACCCTCACCAGGGCAGAGCAGAGGGGAAGGATGACCTCCCTTGACCTGCTGGCCACGCTCTTCTTAGAGCACCCCAGGATGCTCTTGGCCACAAGGGCACATTGCTGGCTCATAGGCATCTTGTTGTCCACCAGGACTCCCAGGTCTCTCTCTGCAGAGCTGCTCTCTAGCAGGTCTGTCTCCATCTTTACTGGTATATGGGATTATTCTAACATCTAACCCACATTTCCTAAGCTGACCTATGAGGATGTTATGGGAGACATTGTCAAAAGCCTTGCTGAAGTCAAGGTAGAGAACATCCACTGCTCTCCCCTCATCCATTCCCCCCAGTCATTCTATTGTAGAATGCTATCAATCAGACTGGTCATGATTTCCCCTTGGTCAATCTATGCTGACCACTCCTGATGACCTTGACCTTTTTTTCTTCTACATACTTAGAGATGACATCTAGGATGAGCTGTTCCATCACCTTTCCAGAGATGGAGGTGAGACTGACCGGCCTGTAGTTGCTATGTACAGTATTACTGCAGCCTCTGTTTTGTTCCAGGCTTCTTGGTACCCTTGTTCTCAGCCTTCAGCACCTAATGACATCTGGGAGGCTGATCCTCCGGGAGGCCCTTGTCGACAGGGACCACAGAGTCACTGGTGTAGGTCCTCCATGGGTGGCATGGCCATCAGCAATCGGGAAAGATTTGTGGGAAAAATTGTGTGGTGCTTCCCAAGTGGATTGGGGGCTGAGGGGGAGTCCAAGGTGCTGCTCTGAGCCTGGGAGCGCTGTGCCATTTATGCCCTCTCTATACAGGGATGCAGCCACTTTACACCCATCAAGTGGTTCTAGAAGCATCCAGAAGTGTGTGGGGTGGGGGCCCAGGAAACCTGCCGAGGACCTGAATAAGCAGAGAGGGGCTAAGTAAAACCTCCCTG
This sequence comes from Scolopax mira, assembly GCA_004320125.1. Taxonomy (NCBI): domain Eukaryota; kingdom Metazoa; phylum Chordata; class Aves; order Charadriiformes; family Scolopacidae; genus Scolopax; species Scolopax mira. Next base: position 4,523 of record BJBW01007955.1, read on the forward strand.
GGTGATAGATGTAGGAGGTGGTATTTCATTTGCTTCCTGCACCACACAGTGTGTGGGCATGGGCTGCAGCCTGCGAAGCAGAGGGGAGCCGATGGGGTGAGGCAGGGTGCCTTGGGAACCCGATGAGCTTTTGGGTTAAACGTGCGTAATGATGATCTGGGGCATCATGAGTGGCTCTGACACCTGCCTGCCTCTCTGCTCTGTGCTGTGGCTCCTGCTTGCCTCCTGCCCTGGTGCCAGGGCTCACTGGGCCCTTTGTGCTGTTGAAAATGAACATGACCCAAAAATGAGCCATTTCCTGCCAGTTGGGTGTGCGGGCACGTGCAGTCAGTGGTGGAGAGCCAGGGCTCGGTGCCGGGGCTGCGGGCAGGGTCAGGAGGAAAGGCAGAAGCTGGCAGCCCTGCCATGTGCTCTCCTTCCCATGGGCAACCTGACTCACCCTTGTGGTGGCACATGGGGATGCAGCTCTGTGGCCACCGGAGCACTAGCCCGAGTGGCACCAGCAGAGCTTTCTTGTATTGCTGAGCTGACTGGATCAGGGAGCAGCTCCAGGTGGAAAATGAGCATTTCCAGGATGATTTTTAGCCCCATGCAGCTCACTGCATAAGTGTTTGTGCCGACAAAGGGACAGGGACTAAACTGACCCGTTGGCCTCACCCCAAGCTGTCAACAGTTTGAGGGGACTGAGGTAGGGGTGCGTACGCCGCTGTAAGGCCGGAGCTGCTTTGTGGCCCAGCCCTTTGCCCTGGCTACCTCTTCCCTGGAGCTCTGAGCCACACTCATGCTGATGAGCCACTCCAACCAAAAACCAACTGCATTGGGTTTTGCCAGGTTCATTTTTGATTGTGCACAAGGGCTGTGTGGGGGGAGAAACAAGGCAGGCAAGCCTGGAGACCCATCCAAGGGCAGCCTGAGACCCCCTCCCTCTGCTCAGCTGGGAAGAGACACGTCCCCAAGGGAAAGAGGCTGTTTCAACTGCTGCTCCTTTAACGAAGTGGGAACAAAGTCTTTCCTGCTTTTCTGAGACCTGTTCTTCTCTGGGACCTGGGTTCTTTGCACCGTTTTTTCTTCTGGTGGTTTGAAGGGGTTTTTTTGGCCTCAGCTGTTCACCCAGCTTTATCTCAGGCTTCTGCATCCATCCAGCTTTTGTTGCTGTTTCCCAGTCACTGTACTACTGCTTTCTTGGGCTGTATTTTCCTCCCATGTGTTTTCCAGGGACTGAGCTATGAAGCCAGCTGCTAGATCCCCTTCAGCCTGCTAATAAGGCACCTGCTCCATGGCTGCGATTTTGGCCTCAGCTGGGAAATCCTTGTGTGTTTGTGTTGATTTGAGATCGGGCTACTCGCCTGCAGACGAAGTATCTATCTTCAGACCTCTGCTGGCTGTGCCAATATTTGATGTGCTTCTTTGGCTGCTCTTCTTCATCACTAGTGCCAAGTCAATGTGTCTTGTGATGTAGACTCTGGGTCCTGTGGTGCTTTAAAGCAAGCTGTCATGTCTGGGGATGCTCTGTCCACTGTCTTGTGCCCCCCACAGGGAGACTGCATGTTGGTTTACTCTGATGTAGGGCTCTCTCCACTTTCCTTACCAAAAATTCCCCAAGATGGCTCTTAGAGGTGGTATATTTTAGATTTGGAAACTTGAAACTTTGTGAATCCTGGAGTTTGTGAAGCTGCAGGGGGGGAGTTTGGTTAACTGTAGCTCGTTCATGGAGGCAGGCAAGGAGAGTATGGGATAAATAGGCTTCTTGTGGGGTTGTGACCCCCTTCCTTCCCTTCTTCCCACCACTGTCTCACTTCTTTTTTAATTCTGTGTTTCCCCTTTTCCATGGCATTTCTGCAGTTGTTTTGTGGCTGCCAAGTTCTCAAGCAGTTTCATTTTCTGTTTGTAGATCTACATTGAGTTGGATTGGCACTATCAGCCTCCAGATAGCTCAGCTGGGACCTGGGTTGAGGAGGACTTTGTTTACCACATGAAAGACAGGTATTGAAATCCTGGGAGGAGCAAATTTGCAGGCAGCTTGTACAGATGCCTTTGCCAGTGGCAGCCTTCGGGATGCAATCCAGCATCATTTACTCTCCACCTCTGACCAGTCTGGCCAGGTGCTCCTCTACAGCAGCAATAAGTGAGCAGGGCTCTTGGGAAGAAAATACCTTCTCTTCACAAAGAGCCTGTGACTGCAACAACCCACTGCACCCTGGGAGTCCTTTTAGATCCAAGAGCGTTTCTGCAGCCTTTCTTGCTGACGGGAGCGAGACTTTGTAGTTGCAAAGAAGTTGGAGAGAATGTGACTTTGGACTGTAGCAACCCCAAGCACCTCGCATGCAGATGGCGCAGGGGAGATGTGAGTGCCTGGGTGGGCAGGAGAACAGGCAGCAACGAAGTGTCGCTTCTGGAGTGCCAGAGACAAAGCAATGGGCACACAGGGTGAACGGTGGAAAAGAATCACTTAGGAGGATGCTCATGTCCCTGCCAAGAGCCAAGCGGAAGCACGGCTGTGGCACTGTTACCTAAATGCATCAGTGAACAGCCTCAATGCATTTGTTTTTCAGCAAAGCATCTCTTTTTCTTACAGTTCTGAGTTAATCATCCGCAATCCTGGATTTGAGGAGCCTCACTCCTCGCGGGTGGAGGAGAGTGCACAACCTGCTCGTCAGGGCTGACGATGCAGCATGTGACACGGTGGGGGGTTTCCAGGGCAGCCGAGGGGCCGCCAGTGAGTGAACTGGACTGGAAGGCTGCTGCACTGGGCAGGAAGCTGGCGAAAAGCCTGGGGACTGATGAGGAAGAGGAAGAGGAGGAAGAAGATACCTACAATGTGACTGAGATGGAAGTCTCAGGCATTGTCTTCAGCCCTGTGAAGAGGTATCCATGGCATGCTCTTTTCTCTCTGGGGTGGAAAGTGCCATCTCATGAGGTGATTTCTGGGAAATCTTGCATGTCTTGACATTCTGCTTCTGCAAAATGTCAGAAACCTTCAGTCTCCAATGACCCCAAACAGGGACTGTTGGGGATTTGCTTATTCCCAGGGCAAGGGGCCATTATTTACCAGGCTTTCTGTTGCTTCCGTCAATGGGGGCTTGATCAGGTGAATGTAGATGAAGAAACCTGCTCACTTGGGTTGTTTTTCTGTGCAGCCGCTCCAGACTTTGCTTCGCACGGGACCTCTTTGCCACCCCAACCCCACAGAGCTTCCAGGTACTGCAGCGTTGGATGTGTGTCCCTGCAGCTCCCTCTGGCCCTACAGCCAGTCCCTTGCTGCCTGGGCTTCAGGCCAGGGCTTCTCCAATTGCCACATATCCCAGCAAGGCCTCTATCATGAAGACCCCTTCTTGCTTTGTGTGGTTTCCCTGAGTAAGGTGTGAGATTCCCTGAACGGATTGCATCCATGAGTGCTGACTCAACATCAGCCACCCTGGAGCAGAGTTTCTTTCTGGGCCATGTAGTTAGTTAGCTATGGACGTACAGGAGAATGGAATCAGCCTGACAGCCGCATGTGGTGCTGCAGACCACTGCCTGGGCAGAGCTTTGGAGAGCACCCAGGGACGACTGGTGCCTTCCAGGTTCCCCAGGGCTTTCCAGGGCCCCCAGAAACATGTGTGGGGCATGGCTGGAGGTGGAGGGCTTTCTTCTTCCAGGGGCTTTCTTGGAGATACCAGGAGGCTGCTATGAAGCTCTGTCCATTGCTCTGACATCAGGTTTATTTGAAACCCCTCTGAAGTTTGGAAATGGAGTTCAGTCTCATCTTTTACCCTGCAGATATTACAGCAGGTCTCCCAGCCTAGCTGTGGATTTAAATCCTTTTAAAATGAAATCCTTTCAAATTCTTCCCTTGTTCTAAGTAAATGTGGATTCATGTTTGGGTCTCCTGCTTTTCAGGGCTGGGTCCTGAAAGCAGGAAGATTTTGTTGGGGTGGAATTTCATACCATCCTTTTCTTGAAGCTATTATTCACCTTAACTGTCTAGTTGCTTGTACTGAGAGCAAACATGAGAACGTTTCTCCCATGTTGTAGATGTGTAAACAGTTGTAGTAAATGAGACAGCCCCATTCCAGTCTTTCCAGTGGTGTCCATCTCAGTAGGATTCAAAGAGAAGTGCTGATAGAAAATACAAGGAGCATCTTCTCCAAGATGCTCTGTGGACCCCACCATGTGGGAGCAGTGAGTTTGCATCCCCTTGGGATCAGGAACCGAGTGGAGACAGTGCTGCTGGGGAGGCTGCGCTTGTCAAAGGTGCTGGGGATCTAAGGGTTCATTTCCTTGCTTGTCTGAAAGACACAAGTATCTCAAATGCCATTTTGGTTTGTCCTGACCATAGCAGATTTCAGCAGCCATGCTCTTGCCTGCCCCAAGTGTCCACCCCTCCAGCAAGAGGGCCCTGCACATTCTCATACTGCTATTGCTGAAACAAGGTCAAGATAGAGCTGGAGACAAGGAGAGTACTGATCTGAAGGTTTTCTCCCACGTTTTCTCAGGTTGGGGTTAATATCATTGAAGCACAGAAGCTGGTGGGTGTGAACATAAACCCCTTTGTGGTAGTCAAAGTTGGAGAGGAGAAGAGGCGCACAGCAATGCAGAAGGCAACAAACTGCCCCTTCTACAATGAAGTATGTGATCACGGAATTGTCAGAGTTGGAAGAGACCTCTAGGGATCCTCCAGTCCAACTCACCTGTCAAAGCAGGGTTGCCCAGAGCACAGCACTCATGACAGCATCCGGTCTTGAAGATCTCCAGAGAAGGGGTCTCCATGACCTCCCTGGGCAGCCTCTTCCAGGGCTCTGGCACCCTCACTGTGGAGTAGTTTTTTCTCATATTTGAATGGAACTTCCCATGTTCCAACTTGTGCCCGTTGCCCCTCGTCCTATCACTGGAAACCACTGAAAAGAGTCTGGCTCCAACATCCTTTAACCCATCCTTTAGATCCTTATAAACATAGATAAGGTCTCCCCCCAGCCTTCACTTGACCAGGCTAAAGAGTCCCAGCTCCTTGAGCCTTTCCTCATAAGGGAGGTGCTCCAATCCCTTAATCATCCTTGTTGCCCTACACTGGGCTCTCAGCCTGTCCCTCTTGAACTGGGGGCCCAGAACTGGATGCAGTATTCCAGTTGTGGCCTCACCAGTGTAGAGCAGAGAGAAAGAATGACCTCCCTCGACCTACTGGCCACACTCTTTCCAGTGTGGAAAAGAACATCCAGAGGAACCTGAAGGTCAGAAGGAACGACCAGAAGGTCCATCCCTAACCTGTACTGATGCCTGGGGTTCTTCCTCCCCATTTACAGGACCCTACATTTGTCCTTGTTGAACCCCATGAGGTTCTTCTCTGCCCAGCTCTCCAGCCTGTTCAGGTCATGCTGGATGGCGGCGCAGCCCTCTGGAGTGTTGGCCAATCTTCCCAGTTTGGTATCACCAGCGAACTTGCTGAGGATACTCTGTCCCCTCGCCCAGTGTCCCAAGTGGCTGGGGCTGACCTTTCAGGCAATGCTTGGGATGCAGCTGCTCTCAAGCAGAGGTGCTTGTGGAGCCCTGGGGCTCAGCTACTCTGCTCTTCTCTTCCAGTATTTTTTGTTTCAATTCCATGAGCCAAGGGACATTTTATTCCACAGACTCATAGAGATCTCGGTAAGTTTGTCCTTCTCTTTATCCTTCGTCAGTAATTGGTCCAGCCCAGTGCTTCTGCTTGTAGATGGTGGCAGTGATGGGCAAAACAAGGATACTGGTACCAGCCAGGTCTTCCAACCAGAGCAATCGGCCTGGCAGAGAGACCCAAGGCCTTCCTGTGGCCACAGTGGAGTAGAGACCCAGCACTGGGCAGTGCAGCGTTCCCACCTCCTCTGTGTCAGGTTTTCTCTGCATCCAGTGACTACCCTGGGGTAGTTTCTGGCCCAGCAGCCTGGCTTTTTTTTGGAGGATTCCCAGCTGCCCCTTACCCTGGAGGCTCATCCTGCAGGTTGTGGAAGTGAAAGACTGGTGTGAGGAGAGGTCAGCAGTGATTTGAGCTTGCAGAAAAAAACAGGCAGGCAGAGAGCAGTGTTCAGAAATCCCCTGGCCCAAAGTGCGGGGGCTTCTCCAAAACACAGGGCTTTTCTGAAGCTGGATAAACCCAGGCAACACTTCCTTTGGCACACTGTCTCCAATGCTTCCCTTGTGAAAGGCTGCTCATCTCTTCTGCTGGTGTGGGCTCAGCCTGGGTTTTGGGAGAGACCAGCGTGGTGGGGGCATGGCTCTGCCCTGACCCACTGGATATGGACATAGGACTCCCTGTGGGAAAGCAGGACTGCCCTTGGTCCATTGTAGGGATTTGGCTTATCTGGGGTTGGCAAAAGCAGATGAACTGGTTGCACATGAATTTCCCTTGGCCCAGGTTTGATTGAGGGCTATGGGCTCATGGGCTTTGGGGGAATTGTTGGGCAGGAATGAGTTTTTCCCAGGGCTGTGGGACTGCGCGTGAGGAGCTTGCAACTGCTACCTGAGCTGTGTGTTGGAATGGCCATCTCTTACCAGTCCCTTCTCAGAGATGTTTGGATGTGTCACCTGACTAGCCGCGTCTCTTGGTGCTCAGGGAGATTTCTGCTGTCTGCAGGTTTTTCACTCAAAGAAGATACCATTCCTGGGAATGTGCATAGGAATGTTCAAGATGGATGTTGTGTCGGTGTACAGCCATCCAGGTAGGACCAACTGCACTGCTTCCCTGCTCCCTGCAGGGAGCTTTGGCTTTGTCTGAAACGCATGTTTCCTTCGTGCTCTGCTGAGTTTCATGAGGGCCCTGTCTTCCAAGCACTTAGTTCACATGAGCACTGGCACTTGTTTCTCCTCCTGGCTGTTTCAGGGCTGGTCTCACCTTCAGAGGCAGGGTCTTTGTGCAGACATAGTTGGGAGGTGAGATGGTAACCTGGGCTCACTACAGGGAGCTCATTTCCTTCACTCTCAGATCATGGGTTTTTCCAGAAGTGGGCTGTTATCAGTGACCCTACGGACACTCGGGCAGGTGTGAAGGGCTTTGGGGAGTGCAGCATCTCTGTCACTGCACGTGGCGACGTTGTGGGCTCCCTTCCCACCTCTTCCAGCAGCCAGGATGAGGACATTGAAAGGTAGGTGCAGTCTTGCATGGCCCTGGGCAAAACAGTCATGTCTCTCTTCACACTACCTTTTTTGTCCCATTTTCCCCTGTTTTGATGGGGAAGGATCCAGGGAGATAGCTTTGGTGGGGCAGGATCCAAACCTCCTACCAGTCAGGGCATTTCCCAGCATCATATTTCCTGGGTTTCAGGGGAGAGCCAGAACATGAATCTGTCTTTTAGGAACCTGCTGCTGCCTAAGAGAGTCCCTGCAGAGAGACCCTGGGCTAGGGTCTGCATCGAGCTGTATCATGCTGAGGGCCTGCCCAGCATGAGCGCGGGCATCATGGGTGGCTTCTCCAAGATCATAGGGGAGAAAAAAGTCTTTATTGACCCATATGTGCAGGTCTTGTTCTGTGGGCAGCAGGTGAGTCTCCAGGGGGTCTTCATGGGGCTGGGCTGATCCTCCTTTGCCTGTGTGGCAGTGTGCGCTAGGCTGATGTCAGGAGCCTCCATGGAACACAGCAATCCCACTGGAGTCAGGCTGGGAGAGCTCAAGTCTTGCTGTCTTTGGCAGTGGCCTGAGCCATGTGGTCATGAGTGTGTGGTGTCTGGGTGAGAAGGCTTTTATGGGACTTTTGTTTCTGCAGGGAGCTACATGGGTGATGGCTCCATCCCTGAGCACAGCCACTGGCTGATCTACTGGTAGAGCAAACACAGATTTCATATCCCTGAACACAGGGAGAGGGGCAAATGAATCCTGGAGCAGAAATCCTCTCTGGCAAGCTAGGCTCTGGTTGACACCCTCAGGAGAGTTTACTGAGCTGCTGACCCTTTTCTTGCACCCAAGGCCAGTGTTTCTGGTCCTGTGATGTCTATTAAGATGAGAATCAGTCCCTGGGCATCCTTGTGGGCCTGGGTGTGCTCCCAGAGGACCCTGTGACATTTCTGGGTCTGATGGTGCTGCCCATTCGCTTCCAGTATTTCCCTTGGCCAGGGAATTGGGACAGCCCCCCTTGATGAAGCACAAGAGCAATTGCTGGGACAGGGGCAGGAGCAGGGATACTACCACCTCCAGAGCTTGCTCAGCACCACTGCAGGTGGGACAGCAGAACATGCCATTCCCAGAGAGGCTCCGAACCATGCCTTGCTCAGGCTGCTGGCTGGGATTGCATGGCTTTCACACCTTCTCCTTCCTAGGGGGAAACATCGGTGGAGACCAACACCACCGAGCCCAAGTGGAATGAGCAGATCAGCTTCATTGAGATGTTCCTGCCTCTGGCCAGGAAGATAAAAATCCAGGTGCTGGATGATGCCAATGTTGGTGATGTGGCCATCGCTACACACTACATTGACCTGCAGCAGATCTCGGATCCTGGCAGGAATGGTGAGGCCTGGCATGGGTGCTCCGTGGGACAGGGTGTCTTTGGTAGCCCTATGCCATGCACCCTCTTCTCGGCCATGATGGTTCCTGGCAGTGGGGAGCAGAAGTGGCCAAAGCACTCTCACATCCCTGTGTCCTAGGCTGTCTTCTTGGGGGAAGATCTTTCTGCATCTCCCTGTGGTATAATTAGACCCTCTCCCTGTGATGTAATTGGATCCTCTCCCTGTTACTGCAGGCTTTAACCCCATGTTTGGCCCAGCCTGGGTGAACCTATAGGGCTCCCCCCAGAACTCATCTCTGTGGGACATCCACAAAGACCTCAACGAGGGCATGGGCAAGAGGATCTTCTACCGCGGGCGCATCCTCATGGCCATCACAGTGGAGATCTTCAGCAGCCCTGGCGTGGCAGAGAGGAAGCTTGGGGACAAGACAAAAAGTGCCCTAAGCAAACTGAAGCTGAAGAAGAAAAGTAAGAAATCCAAGGAGAAAGCCAAAGAACTGAGGCAGCTGCAGGGAGAGGAGGAGGCTGGGGGTTCTCAGGAGACCGAACAGCCCAAGCAGGTCACTGTGGAGGTGGAAGAGCTTCATTCACTCCCCGAGGTAAATGCTGGTGTGGCTGAACCATGCTGGCTGGCCTGTGGCATGCACAGGCGTCATGGCGCTGTGGGGTCCCTTGGTGTAACTGTAGCAAACCCAGCCAGACCATTGCTAATGAAATTTAACAAGGGCAAGTGTAGGGTGCTGCACCTGGGGAGAAATAACCCGAGCACCAGTACAGGTTGGGGACTGACCTGCTGGAGAGCAGCTCTGAGAAAAAAGATCTGGGAGTTCTTGTGGACAACAGGATGACCATGAGCCATCAATGTGCCCTTGTGTCCAAGAAGGCCAATGGCATCCTGGGGTGCATCAAGAAGAGTGTGGCCAGCAGGTCAAGAGAGATCATCCTGCCCCTCTGCTCTGCCCTGGGGAGGCCCCATCTGGAGCACTGGATCCAGTCCTGGACTCCCCATTTCAAGATGGACAGGGAATTGCTGGAGAGGGTACAACAACTTGGCCTGGGAAAGACAGGCAAGATGCTGCTGTGTTGGTACCATGGCTCTGGCTCTGCAGTTGGCTCTGCACCAATCCACCAGGATTTCCAAGGAAACTTATCCTGCCTCTGGCAGCCTAGTGGTGGTGACCTCAGCAGCATCCCACTGATGTCCCTTAGGAGGGCTGGCAGGCACCAACCATGCTCTGATGCTCTCTAAATTTCTGCTGAGGCAGTGTTTTGGCACACAAGGCTCTTGGGCTGATTACTGTCTCCTTGCACAGAACATGTTGGGGAGGAAGGAGGAATTCCTCCTCTTCGCTGCCTTCTTTGAAGCCACTATGATGGACTCCTCTCTCAGCTCCAAGTCTGGCAGCTTTGAAGTCTCTCTAGGTGGGTATTGCCCAGGACCCTGTGTCCAGAAACTATGGGACCAGTGCAAATCTCCCTCTGATAGTCCAGGCCAGCACGATGGTCCTAAGGTGCCAGCCCTTGCACAGCTCTTGCCTCCAAAACAGGATCTTGGAAAGGATGGAGGCTGAGGCCAGGGAATGTGCACCGTGCTTTAATTACCTTGAAGGTCTAGATGCTTTCCTATAGGATTGGACATTTTCAATATTTGTATGAACTGCCTGTTTGGGGAGAGTGGTCATGGCTGTCCTGGGAAGTCGGGGTGAGAACAGGTAGAAGGGTTTGGGAGTAAGAAGGGGAAGCAAAGGAGGGGAAGCTGGGATATGGAGGCTGGCCATGTGGTGCTGAGGGGCTGTGACAGCGGGTGATGGGGAAACAATGGTAGGAGAGCAGGTGTGAGCCCTCTTCCTGCTAACCTGGATGGGTGGAGATGTTTGATGCTGAGAAGTCTTCTTGAGTGACTGCTGCTGACCCCCGTGTGTGGGAAGAGGTGACAGCAGGCACTTGGTGCAATCTGAATGCATACACAAGGGCGCTCTTGCACTTGCCCAGCTCCCTCAGACCTGGTTGTCCATGTGGTGGTTGGATGCTACTGAACTGCTATAAGTTCCATAAGTCCAAGCTGGTTCAAAAGTGCATGCCCATGTGCTTCTCTTCTCAGGATGAATGCACTCTGATTTTTTTAAGCTAGCAAACTTGTTTAATGGTTTGTGTAACTGTGTGTAACTTGTGTAACAGTTTAACTCAGCTGTTTACTGTTTAATGCTGAACTTCAAGGAAACTATGGCAAAGCTGAAGAGGTTGTGACTAAAGTATGGACAAAAGTGGAAAAGGGAGAAGTGAAAGAAGAAAAGCAGCCTTTGCTGGACCCTGGTTCAGATGGTGAGCTGGATGTTGAAGTCCCAGCCCCAGCTTCATCAGCACTGAACAAGTCAGTGACTGAGAGCCAGAGACCAGAGCCCACAGAGTATGACAGGTGAGTCGTCTTCATCCTTCTTTCCCACCTACTCTGGTCCTGCCCCACCTTCCCAGGTGGGTTATTCCAGATGTTACAGAGGTCTGCTCTGCAATGCGAGTGCTCTGCAGATCTTTCTCCTCTTTGCAACACTGCAGCTTGCCGTGGGCTAGCTGGCTGGCATTGCCCATTATCCCAGACACCTATAGGTGTCTGCTGATGTGTGTAGGTGGCCAAGGACAGGGTTCCTGGAAAACCGTGACCCATCAATAATAGCAATCTTTTTTTCTGATTAACAAGCAGCATCCTAAGGGCTTGATTTCAGTGAGGAGGAAGGGATGGAGTATTCAAGCACATGCTGTCAAATGCTGGACAGGCAAGACTCATAGACAAGCTCTTCTAATGATGTGTTTGCTCTGGGAATGCTGTCTGGTTTGTCCTACAGGCCTGGCAATGTCTTGGTGTTTGTCTTGTGAGTGCTGTGCCTCCTACTGCTCAGTCTCATAGCAGCAAGAAATCTCAGCAGCATCCAACACTCCCGTCAGCCTCATTCACAGAGTCCCCCCCCAGAATTGTAGGGGCTGGAAGGGACCTCTGGAGATCATCCAGTCCAACCCCCTCCCAGAGCAGGGTCACACAGAGCAGGTTGGACAGGAACGCATCCAGGCGGATTTGAGTATCTCCAGAGGAGTCTCCTCACACCTTCTCTGGGCAGCCTCTTCCAGGGCTCTGGCACTCTCAAAGTAAGGAAGTTTTTCCTCATGTTGAGATGGAATTTCCTGTGTTCCAGTTTGTGCCCTTTGCCCCTCAGTGTCCTGTCATTGGGCACTGCTGAGAAGAGCCTGACCCCAGCCTCTTAAGACATGCCCTTTGGATATTGATAGGCATTGACTCAACTGGGCACGGGCTGTGTGCTAGTTTGGGATGACAAAGGACAGATCCAGCAGCTTGAATCCATGTCTGAGGTGCAGGGGCCAAAACAACTATTTCTCTGTGAGGACAACAGGACTCGGATGCTGCTCCCTGTGCTGGCTGCGTGAGTGCTGCGTTACGACACGGCCCGTGCTTTCTGCAAACAGCAGCCGTAACCCCCTGTGCCTGCTGCCCTTAGGTCGTACAGCTGCCTGCTCATGGCGCGCAAGAAACCCTGCGTGCATGTGTGGAGCTACTGGGAGGGTCACACCTGGTGATTCTGCATTTCCAACTGGATCGTCAAGCTGGCAGAGCGTCTGGTAGGGTGTTCAGGGTGTCTCTCTGCAGTGTGGTCCTTTCTGGTGTTCTTTACTTGTAGCACCTGCAGTTGCTCTATGAGATGTTTGCCTTAAACACCTTCGCCCCTGATGTGAGTCCGCCTCTCACAGGGCTCATTCCCACCTGCCTTTTAGACTTGTGGGGTATGGCAGTGAGTGCAGAGTCACTACCTGTCCTGTGCTGCTGCTCCTAGCAGTGTCTCCTGGAGCTGTGTCACCATCTCTGCAACAAAAAGCTCTTCTTCTACCAGCCCTGAGCTGCATTTGCTCTGGGGAGATGCTGCTGCAGACTCTCAGCCTCAGGCTGTCATTAGGGGGGTGCAGTCTCTTCCCAGGGCCTCATTTTTCCCTTTTGGGCTTAGAAATCCAAAAGCAGAGCTTGCCAGTGTGTTTCAATTGCTGCTCAAGGACTGAGACACAAAAGTTTGTAACAACCAGTGTAAAGGTTATCCCTGGGCTCCAGAGAATCCCTGGCAGCACAGTGCTGATCTGCAGCACTCTCAGGATCTCCAGCTCTGCAGAAGGGCACAAGCCATTAGTGGCGAACGTATCCTTGCAGTGTTTCACTCGGACACTGCAGCCAGGCTCAAGCTCCCTGAATGTTGTTCTTTCCCCACAGGCGCAGGGGCTGTATGATGTGGAGAAGCTCGTGAGAAGGCCAAAGGCTAAAGTAGAAGAACGGCTCAGAGAAGTGCTGGAGGAATTTGTAGCTGGATGCAGGTTAGTGTGTCCCTGATTTCCTAAGGTTTCTTGTTTTCAAGTCAGGAGGTTGTATCATGTTCTGTCTGGGCTGTGCACAGCCTGCTCTCTCATCCTCTTGAGACAGATGAGTGGAAGGAAACTAGGGCAACCTGGGGAAAGGACTCTGTAGCTCTTAAAGCCTGGAGAGGAGATCCCAGTTCTGGGTAACACAGGGGTCACAGGCTGCAGCCTCCATGTTCCTGGGCTCTGGACATTTCCTTCCCTCTCTTCAGTTGCACAGACAAGAGACTAGTGTTTCAATCACTGTGATGGCCCAGTAGGGTCCGATACACATTTCAATCCCCAACCTTGTCATGGTGACAGCAGAGAGGGATCCTTAGGTGCTGAGCAGTCCCCAGTGTATCTTCCAAATCAACAAGCGGCAAATATAATTGCAGTGTGTCCTGACTGTCAAAAGTATTCTTTTCCATCTGTAGCAGGAGGAATTAATCCCAGAGGACTACAGAGTCTACAACTGTGGCAAACAGATGTTACATATTATCCGGAGTTTGGTAAATTGAAATATGTCCATTCTTCTATTGATACCTTTTCGGGTGTGTTGTTTGCTTTTTGCCACACAGGAGAAAAGGCACGTGATGTCCGCAAACATTTGATGCGCGCTTTCACCACTTTGGGCATACCCTCTCAAATAAAAACGGATAACGGCCCTGCGTATGTCTCAACCACAACAAAAGCATTTTTTGACTCTTGGGGTGTGACTCACATTACTGGTATTCCTTATGCCCCTACAGGTCAATCCCTGATCAAACACTCTCACCAATCTTTGAAACGTTTAGTACAAAACCAAAAAGGGGGAGTAGGAACCGATACTCCTGAGGAACATCTGCAGAAAGCTTTGTATGTTTTTAATTTTTTGAATTGTTCCTTGTTAGATAGCAATCCTCCCATAGTCCGACATTTCAACACGAATGCTTCGCTTGAGGAGCGGGTCAAAGCTCCTGTGTTGGTTTGTGATCCGGAAACAGGTAAAGTTATGGGACCGTATCCCCTTATCACCTGGGGCAGAGGCTATGCTTGTGTTTCCACAGAGAAAGGCCCCCAATGGATCCCAGCAAAGAGTGTATGACCTTTCCGTGAATCCCTACCACAATCATCCAGTGAAAACTCTAATGACCCTCGGGATCAGTCTTTCGAGCAACAAACTGATGAATCTCCTGAGGAAGACCAGGATAACAGGGACTGAGAGCTGTAAACAAGGAAGGACTGTATGAACTGGTGTAAGGAAACGCCAGCTGTGGGAATCACTTGTGCCTTATGCAAAACCTGTGAACCTTGGGTCTTGTGTATATGCTCTACTTGTGAAAAACAGTGGTGGTGTTGGGTGATGCTTGCCAGACGCTGGTATGATGGTTGTTTAGAAAAGGAAGTTGATGTAGCCAGAATTTTGCTTGTTACAGGACACGAACTGTCGGACAGTAATCGTTACTTACATAACTGTACTGACTGGGCCAATTTGGTGACAAAAAGGGCGAAAGAAGTTTTGGTTTGTAGTGACTTGGAGTGTAGCAGAACGAACCTAGTGTCTGCTATGTGGGCTGTTCTTAAGCAGGATTGGAACAAACGAAAAAAAAATGCAGAAAGCGATTCACATGGAAGTTAAGGGCAGGTGTGAAGTGTTTTTTGGAATAATGTTTATTTTTATATTGGCAGTAGGAGCTGTGCAAGGCTATCTATTTCCTCCTGCTCTCCCAAAGGTTAATGTATGGGCACATTGGCAAATGTGACTGGACAAGACACTTTATATCTCGCCACCGCTTCACCTAATAATCCTTTTTCTACATGCCTTGTGGGTTTGCCACTAGATGAGTGGCCGGTGCCTGCAGCAGCAAGAGTCGCTTTTCCAGCTTTGCCACGAAATTTAACAGATGATTGGGATGCATGGGTCCCAAACCTACCACAGGCTCCCCTAGAACCACAAGAGATTGAACTCCTCGGATCAGTAAAAATGGATTTCTGTGTTAGGTTCAACTATACAGGAAAAAATCAGTCTAAGACATGGGATGTTTCCCCTGCTCATCCTGTCTTTAGAAATGCTACTGCTTGGTGTAATTATACAGCAACCAATTCATCTAAATCTAGTAATGTTCCCCTTTTATTACCATCAGGGATATTTCTTATTTGTGGGGACAGAGCGTGGCCCATCATTCCCTCTCATATAAAAGGAGGCCCATGTAGCCTTGGGTGCCCTTCTGTCCTGACTCCCAATACATCCATGATTTTACAACATCGTCTCTCTCACAGAGCAAAGTGTGGCATTCATACTTATACTCCCGATTGTGATGGTAATGTGGAGTTTTGGTCATTTAGCCAACGCTTTGCCGCCTCTCTCTTATTACCCGGGGTTGCTGCTGGAAGAGCATTAGCAACGCTGGATAAACTTGACTGTTGGCTTGCTAAACAGACTAATGCTACTAGTAATGCACTGTCTGGTCTTTTGTTAGATGTAGATAGTGTGTGCCATGCTACATTGCAAAATAGAGCTGCTATAGATTTTTTGCTTTTAGCGCAAGGCCATGGCAGTGAAGATTTTGAAGGTATATGTTGTATGAATCTCTCTGAGCACTCAGAATCGATCCACGCCAGCATTCAACAACTTAAGGGTGGGGTCTAACAGGATGGTTAAGAAGCTTGGTAAAAACAATCATGTATGCGTTAGCCGTTCTTTTTCTTTTGTTGCTTTTCATTCCGTGCCTTTTGCAATGTTTACGAAGATTAATAGCGCGTTCCATAAAGGGAGTTCCTATTGTGCAACAGGAAGGGGGAGATGCAGGAGAGGGTTCAGCTGGCCTTAGCAAAACTCCCAGCACTGCTCAGTT
>BJBW01007956.1:0-119827 GCA_004320125.1 Scolopax mira
CATGCTTGACAGTCCAAGGACTAGCCCCAACAGTATAATTGCTTTAAATCTCACAAATAGACACAAACACACTTATAAATACACACACACAATTCCTACTAATCCTCCCTTTATAGTTTTCATTCAAAATTACAGTAGCAAAATAAACACCTTAGATTTCAACTCTTAGAGAAGCTTTTGCTCAGGAAACTGTTAGGATTCTCATGGGAATCTGTCTTGGAGGGAAGGGGTATTCAGAGGCGCTCTGAAATTTTCAGAGCTGCCCATGACCCTATATGTTAAAAAAAAAAAAAAAAAAAAAAAAAAAAAAAGAGCAGGCACAGAGATATAAAGAAACCAGCCTTGTTAGGCAGACAGCATTCAAAGAACTCTAATATGAAAAAGAAATATGTGAGAGATGGGAAATGGGACAGATGGATAAAGAGGAATACAAAAAATATTTCTTGAATAGAAAAGAGGAATACAAAAAACATTGCTTGAGCTTGCAAGGATGCAGTTAGGAAGGCAAAAGCTCACCTGGAGCTCAGACTAGCAAGAGAGGCTTCTGTAGCTGTGCTAGTATTACATGGAAGTACAAGGAAGACACAAGACTGCTGCTGAATAGAGCTAGCAAGTTAATTAGAACTATGCAGTGGAAAAGTAGTGCTCTCTGTTGTTTTCACCTCAATCTTTAAGGGTGATGTGAGCTCCCAAGTCTCTATTCCTGTCATTTCTAAGATGAAATGACAAAACAAATGGTTAGACTGACAGTAGAGGAGGATTGAACTAGGCACCATCTGAAACAACTGGACAGGTGGAGGTTTGAGGGATAATGAGCTAAATCTGAGGACAGTTAGAAGACATTGCAAAGTCACTCTCTAATTTTTAGAAGGTTATGGAGATCAGGGAAGATCACAGATAATTGAAACAAGTCAATGAAAAAACAAAAAGAAAACCAAAAAAAACCAGACCAGGTAGCCTCACCTCAGTTCCTGTGAAAATTACAGAACTGGTCCATATTTTTCCTCACATGTGAAGGTCAAGAAGGAGATTGGGAAAAAACAACACATGTTTACCAAGATTAAATTGTGCTGAGCCAATCTAACTGCCTCTACAATGAAATGGCTTTCTCAGTTACTAGAGAAGAACGGTGGATGTACCTTGATTTTTGCAAAATGTTTGACATGGTCTCTCACATCATTGCTGAAGCTGATAAGATATGGCCTGGACAAATCAATCACAAGATAGATGGAAAACTGTCTAAGGTGCTGAACTCAAAAGGTAATTACTATCTCAGGGCCAAACTGGCAGCTGGTCATGAGTGGAATTGCTCAGGGTCTTTGAAAAAATGTCTGAGTGATGGACTTGAATATACTATCACCAAGTTTGCAAGTTATACCACTTTGGAAGAAGAGATAGATAATAATGGACAGAAGATAAAAAATGCAGAGTCCTCGACAGTCTAGAAGATCAGACCAAAATGAATTGTGTGTGATTTAACAAAGACAAATTATTCCATCACTTCAGCAGTGGTGGAATAATCCCAGTCAGTAGTACAGACTGGGGACTCATTGTCTAGGGATCAGCTCTGCTGGAAAAGATCTGGAAGTGCTGGTGGACAGTGAGCTGAATGTGTTAGCAGTGTGCCTGTGCAGTAGTGAAGGTGAACCACATCTGTTATTGCAGCAGCAACTGACACAAGAGATGTGATTATTGTACTCTACTCAGCTCTTGCTAGGCCACACCTGGTATATTGTGCCCACTTTTAGTACCCCCAGTAAAAGACAGACTGACAGAGAGGGATCAGGCGAGGCCCCTGAGATGATTAGAGTGCTGGAGAATTTGATGTGTGAAGAAAAGTTGAAGGTCTTCCGGCTGAGGGAAGAGAAGGTTCAGGGAGGGTCAAATCACAGTCTTCCATTACCTAAACGATAGTTATAGAGGAGATGGAGGTATTGTATTCAAAAGGCTGCAAAATGAATAGACAAGATACAACAGGCATGAGCCACTTCAGGGGAAATTCCACTTGGATATAAGAATCAAAATAAAGTCTTTAGTTCAGTTAAACGTTGGATAGGCTGCTCAGACCAGTAGTGGAATCACCCTTGCTGGAAACATCCAATACAGCTTTACAGAGCCATGGCCAGCCTGGTCTAAGGCCCCACTTTCCCCAGAGAGTTGGATCAGAAGGTATCCAGAAGTCCTTTTCAGTCTAGACTTTCTATCATTCTATAATTGTATCTTTGCCCCACCTCCCCCCAGTTTATTTCATTCATAGAGGACCACCAGTCAAATTAATCTGAATTTATTATAGAAGTAAATTTAAAGTGGACTAGTTTTACTACGTCAAACTCCTCTGTGGATACTCTTATTCACCATTTGAGTTGATTTTTTGCAATTCACTTTCCTTACAGTCAATTGAAAGGCAAATACTTTCTCAAAAGCGGAGACTTGCTCCATTTTTAAATGTTTGTATTTAAATTTTGAATATGTGCTCAGAGTGTCAGTCAATCACATTTAAATAAATAAATGCATGTTTGAAAAATTGCAGTTCTCCCAAGTCAGAACATTAATATACCTCTAATACATTATCTATTATCAGTGGATAATAAAAGGTTATATTTGTATTGTACCAGTCTGGTCACTTGATGAAAACATCTCAATTGGTACATCCTCATTCAGACACTTATGTTCCGCTGGTACAGATGCCAAGTTATTTGACTAATAGTCCATCTGCAACAAACACATTATGATTTGGAAACACTGGTGAATTTGGAACCACACAGACTCATTACAGAAAAATGCACTTTACCGCCTTCAAGTGAATAGCACTATAAGGTTAAAAGCATCTAGCATCCCCATTAATCACGTCTCAGTCTGTTTAAACTCAGATGCATATGGATATTCATATGACTTGCTTCTTGTCAGAATATTGTAAAACATGGGCATTTAAGATGGAGACCTGGGAATGCAGCATGAATACTGATTTTCACTGATACATAACCATAAGGAGGAGAGCAGTGGACAACCCATAAATCTGTCATCTATGCAGTAATTTTTAATCTCATAGACATATCATGTGGTGGCACACTTAATGTATGCAACAGAGTACTCATTCTGCAAAGGCACAAACTGTATCATGTCAGCTTATTTCATCTTAATTGCTCCCTTTTTTCTGCATGGAAATGAACACTTGAAAATGCATAGTGACCTCCTGAACTGATCTTCAGGCCTATATGGAATATGCACCTCACTGTACTTTATGTAATATGACAAAATGACCTTGAAAAGGAATCCAAAAAAGATCGTTTCGATGCTATGAAGAAAAAAATGCCTACAACAGAGGCAGCAGGTTTTGTCCAGTTTAATTCAATTTTTTGGAATTTTGTTTTGGATTTCAATCCTTCTTTAAAGAATGTTTGAACCCTGAAGAAAGAGGTGTGCTTTCAAAGTAGGATAATAATGACACACAAATTGCCTCTTTGAAGCTTTGTTAGAAACTTTTGAAGCCTGGGGCTAATCTGGATACAGGCACTGCAGAGACAGGCAGAGTTGATTGGGCAAAATAAAATAAAAAAAAAAAGCTTTCAAGTTCTTCTGCTCATTCTTATGCACCAGTGCACCTAATTCACATTTCTTAAGCAGTCTGTAACCTGTGTCAGTCTCCAAGAACAATGATGGTTCTGTAAGAGCTGATTCAGCAGAATGAGAACTAGCAAGAACAGCCCTGAAGTATTTGAAGTCGTGAACAGAAAAAGCAAACGAGGGCTTGAAATAAACTCCCTGCTCTGAAATTCTCCGCTGCAGAAATACCTTTATCTAGAATATACTCTTAAAAATGAGCTGTATATAAATGTATATAATATTTAAAACATTATAAATATTACAAATATCTTCATCACTTCATTTTTATGCACAGCTGCTGTGAGAGTTCACCTCAAAAGAAAATGTAATCTCAATCTCTAAAAGTACATGATAATGAAAAAAAAAATTCCTCTTTATTTTATTTTTCTTAAAAATAAATTGATTTCTGCTTTGTATTGTGAAAAGTTGGTGAAGTGACCTCATTTACACTAGGGACTTGTCATTAACAGATCTCTTAACAGACATAGAGTCCGTTTTGATTAGACCACTGACTCATTTAGCATAACACCCTTTCTGCACCTGCAGCTTATATTTCTAATGTTGCATCACCAAGAACACTCAGGTAGATGTTCTGCAGGTAACTTTCTATTATGATATACTACATATAATAATTATTTCTGTAGATCATTAAAGGCCTAAAGCTAAAGATTCAACTGTGAGCTAAGAAGGACTATGCAAAACCAAAAGCATGAAAAGAAATTGGGGCCAGAGAGGTTAAACGTGCAGCGGTTTGTGTTCAGGTACCAAAAGTGACAGTAGTGAGACTCTTAATGTAAAAGTAGCATGTCCTGGCTCACACTCAAGCATCTACTTTATTGTGCCTTGTCACTTCCCTGCAGCTATCAGCTGAAGACTGATTGAAAAATAATACATAATTATGCACTGTCTCCACACAGGAGAGTTCCTTTTACCTCCACAAACCTAGTGGGATTCTTCTGCCAAATATATCTACAAATGTTCTTGTAAGTATAATAAATTTGAAAGGAAAAGAATAAAAATAAGAATATAGACATTCCTTAAAATTGTCTTAGCACATTAGGGAGTAGTCAAAGCTGTGAGCAAAGCATGTTACAGTGATTGTGTGCATAATTCATATGATCAAAAGTAGATAATTACTATACAAATATCCAATGCAAGCTAGTCATCTTAGGTATAAGATTGAGCATTTAATAGTGTTTAATAGGTATATGATTAATAGTATTTAATAGTTACACTTAAAACCTGTAGTGTGTATGGAGCACTTCCTGTATATCTACGACATACAAAATTTTTGTTTGTATTTGGAACTATCCATTTCTCCCTACATGTAGTAATAGTTGCTTTTTGAATGTGATATTTGGTGAAACAGAAAGTCTGATAGCTTTTAGGTTTATGGAATAAAGATAAACCTTTCCATGTTACAGATTTACAAGGTATGATTTTATACACATGGAAATAAAACATCCCTCTATGTTTATTTCATTTTATGTGTTCTGTTGGTCTAATGAGATAATTAGACCAACCTAATGAGATAATCTTTTTACCCCCCTTCCCCATTCTCCTTCCATAATCTTTACATTTCAACAACTGTTCATGAGATTAGCTGCTAATTTTACATAATTTAATATTAATTTCACAGATATTTACCCCGCAAAAGATGAAAACAACTATAAGTTTAAGTTTTGAAAGCGTTGAAAATTTGAAAAAAGACATGAGATACACTGAGATAATTTCACGTTTAAACTGAGACAGAAGACTCACAGAGTTTGAGTTCCAGGCAATCTTACTAGGGAAGTAATAAAAGTCATAAATACTTCAATTACTACCTAAGACAAATAGCATGTTAGACCTGTCTGATTCAAACAGACTAATTAACAATTCAAAGTATTTATAAATTTTGCCAGTATCTGTACTAGGGTCTCCATGAGAATCATTACTTTCAGAGCATATCCACTGCAGTCAACTCATGACAGTTTATAATTAAGATAATTTAGTTTTCTAGTTCTAGTCCTAAACAGTAAGTAAAACATAAATAATCTCCAAGCTATAAACTAAAGCAGATTTGAATTGAATTGAAATACCTACTTTACAACTATTGCTTGTAGATAAAATACTTGATTAAAAGAAGAAATCTCAAACTACATGGCAATTAAGATTAATTTCAGGATATAGGTTTCTAGATTTTTTTTCCTAGTTTATGCATGGACATTGACTTGCACAGTCAAAAGAATTTCATTTACCATCAGTTCTATGCCTGCAAAAGAATTGCTCTTGTATTTGATTCTCTTGATGTATTTTTCTCTCTTCTGTCTCTTAAGGCCACCAAATTGAAAACATTTATGTATGAGATGAGTTTCATTAATTGTGCAGAAATTGCAAATAGTTTTTCAATTAAGACAATTTGTAAGCATTTCTAGGACTGGGGACATAAATGATTAAGCCTTTGGAGATAATTGCTGCTTTCAGTGTTTTGGGGCTGCCAAGTGCAATGGAACCTTGGTTTTGATCAAGGTTTAAAAGCAATATGTAATACAGATCAAAATCATTATGTTATTACGTATACCAACCAACATTCACTTGCTAGGAAAATTTTCCCCTTTAAAGCCTAACATTATCACAAATTGGGTGGACACCAGTCATCTTTACATAGATGTTTCTTGATTCAAGGATTATCAGTCATTTACATTTGGATTTGTTGAGCATGACTTTATTATCTTTGTTCAGTGAAGACATTTATGCAGCCTTAGCCACTAAAAAAATCTATAAATATTATGCACTTCAAACTTATCTTAAGAGACTTAAGATAAAAATATAGTCACTGAAGTTAATATAATTCCACAAAAGCCAAATTCATTTGCATAAGTGGTACCGAACAAAATCAGGGAATTACACTCCTGAACAAGTTTGAAGATATAATTTCCCAACAGGCAGAACAAACTGGAGAATAACATGGCATGTATAAAATGAAAACTTTTTCATAGCTTCATAGGGGAGGGAAATTATCAATAAGCCTGTATCTACATCAGTGAATCTGTATATTTGTGATTTCTTTAAAACGTGGTTAATACTGAGACAGCAACATTTACAGATATTAATTGGTACAGTGAAAGTTATGCAGATCACATAGATGTATAGCTGATCCAGCAACAAGGGGCAATAAAATAAGTTACCAAATCCTGTGACTCCTTTCAAGCAGTTGTAGAGAGTGATAAGGTCTCCCCTCAGCTTCCTTTTCTCAAGGCTAAACAATCCCAGCTCCCTCAGCCTTTCCTCGTGAGACTTATTTTCCAGACCCCTCACTGGCTTTCTTGCCCTTCTCTGGACCCGCTCCAGCACTCCAATGTCTTTTTTTGTGGTAAGGGACCCAAAACCAGACACAGTACTCAAGGTGGGGCCTCACCAGTGCAGAGTATAGGGGGATGATCACCTCCTAAGTCCTACTCACCACACTGTTCCCCATACAGGCCAGGATGCTGTTGGACTTCTTGGACACCCAGACACACACACATATTGACTGTGGAATAGTTTTATTTTCATGTTGTTACAAAGATAATACAAAGAAAATGTGTAAAGAAAGAGAAAAGGGGCTCAGGAGTATGGAAAATCTTCCAAGACCAAGACAAACAGAGCAGTTCAGAGCTCTTCAGTTTGGAATACAGTCTATGGATAAGCTTAAACAGAGGATATTAAATCATGAACTGCATTGAGAAACTACAAAGTAAATATTTTTTTCCTATTTTTGTTAGACTAGATTCAGGACTCAACTCAACTAATGGTGAAATTTCCAGGTAAAAAGAAAATGGTCAAGGAAGTACTTTTGAAATAATAAAAGATCATAGTTGAAACTAATTTTGCCAGAGGATAAAATGATAAATATTCAAAAATGTATTACACAAATTAATGAAATATACTTTATTGGGACAGTAAAAAAAAAAAAAAAAAATCAGACATAACTTCTCATTCAGGAAGTCTTTAAATAGTGAAGAAACAGCCAGTAATGGTGATATGAGATACCATGCAAGACTTTCTGGCTTTTGGCCTGTTTTTTTTATTTGTTTCGTTGGTTTTTTTTAGTAGTTGGTTTTGTGTTCCTCATATCATGCAACACCCCACATATAGATTGAGAGTAAGTATTTCTGAAGTTTTAGCTACAGTGCACTGAATTAAAAAAAGATGAGAGCTTCATATTCTTTGCTACTTCGTGACTATTTCTATAATAAACATCCATTTGTCTTAAGGCATTCCTGACATAGCTATTAACAGATAAATATTCAAAATAGATCAGTACATTTTAACTGCATGACTCCCATTGAAATCAATTAGTCTCCTTGAAGGATGATGAAGAAAACTGTTGTAGAAATAAAGAAATAAATCAAAAGGAACAGCTTAGTAATAATTTTTGCTACATTTATTTTTCACTAGAAAATTGTTTGTGCTTCGTAAGTCTTGCTCTCTTCTCAAGCATATATCTTATGGCTCCAGAGACATAGGAGAGCATACAAGGAAAATATCACTTACTAGCCAAATGCTGCAGATCTAATTAATTACAATAAGAACTGAGATACTCAAAAAACATCTCACAGAGCTACCATATTAATCAGAAAAGGTATTTGACCCCTTTAGAAAAAAAAATAAAAATCATGCTACATTTAATGTATCAAGTTCTTGCTCTTAAAACAAAGGCAGTATTTCCCTAAGTCATCAAATTGTTACATTTTGTTTTTCCCGTACATTAGACTCAGTTGAAGTACATATGATTTCTAATATGTCAATTTTAAATAAGTAAGTCCGTATTTGGGAAAAAATAAAGGCATTTTATGTTTTGTTCATGTATTTCCTAGTGTGCAGAATGGATTTAAGAAGGAAAAAGAGGAGGAGAAATCAAGGGCCTGGAAGATATATTACGTGTATAATGTAAGAAATGAAGCTGCCAGCAGTGGAATAATAGTGGCAACATTCAGATTTTCGAGTGCCAGACCATAGTTGCCTCTGATAGACAAATTTGAAGAACAACCATGTTTTGTTAAAAAAAGAATTAATTACACCTGGATTTATTTTAGTTTTTTTTTTTCCCTAATCACTTTAATGCATTTCTAAAGTATTGTTTAATAAAATGTTTTACAAATAAAACAATGTAACACAATATGAAGAGGTAGTTGGGTTGGCATTTTTTTTACTTTGGTCTTTTTTTACTTTGTTCTTTAACACTTTAAGAGGACCATTTGATTTGGAAGACCCAAGCCCAGGTATTTTTGTATCACTGATGATACTTTTATTTTGTCAATTTTTCTCTAGATGAAAAGAAAAAAAAAAACCCAAATCATGGTTGAGCAGCACACTTCAATTCTTTTTGGAATTGGATGTTATTATAGGCCATTAATGAGCTTGTCACCTGTCCAAACAACTTTATTTTTACCTCCATTTCACCCAGCAGATTCGACAAATTCTATCAATAGCAGAGTATCCAGAATCCAAAAAATCAATAAATGCTTAAAAACAGCTGTTAGGAAAAAGAGATTCTCTCTAAGGGAAGTAGTAAAGTCATTCACAGTGATTTTATTGTACATTGACATACATGGCAGTGAAGAACCCTGTCTTCTTATTAACTGTACTCTAAAATAGGCTGTCATAAAAATCATCATCCCTCAAATAGAAATGACTGTGGCTACCTTAAACAAAAAGACATTATTTTTGTAGGGTATGGTAGATGGTTTGACTTGATGATCCCAAGGGTCTTTTACAACAGAAATGATTCTATGATTCTATGCTTAACTTGTTTAATTTTTCTATATTGGAATACCTATCCAGTATCTATAAATCTCTTCAGTAAACTGCAAAAAAAGAAATAAGAAGTTTTTCACTGCACATCGCTTGTGCAGTGTTTCTAGCATTAAAATTCGCCTCAATTATAATTATTAATTCATTTTAACACTTTAAAAATCTCTTTTCTATAAAATACTATTCATAAAACAAGGTGACTTCTGTGTGTTGGTGAATGTTCATCTTTAAGCTTCCCTTCTGTGGATTATCATACATGCTGACATTTGTATCTTCAAAAATCATATGATAGTGTCTACTCTGGAAGGAAAATAAATGTTTTCTCCATTGAAGTAGAAAAAACTTTAATTGGACAGTGCTGTTTCTTTTCTCTGGCTTGGAGAAATTTAAAGATCTGAACTGCATCTGAAATGATTATTGCTGGCTTATTCTGGAGCAACGATGTTATTTTCTTGCACTCAATATAATGCTGGATCTTGGAGTCAGAGCCTGCTTTCCAGGCTAGGAAAGATTTCCCTCTAGGGTCTTTTGGAGGGTATTGCTGAAGAAAAGCCAATGCGAAAACCACAAGGAAATGTTTGAAGCTAAGACTGTATTTTAGAAGTTCAACCACTCAGTAATTTAAAAACCTACTTTTGTGTAAGATTTTGAATCTAGTTCCTTGTTCTTAAGTTATCCTTTAATACATCAAGAACTACTTCAACATCAACATTGTTCAAAACGATATTTCAGCCAAAGAAGAAAATTGCTAAGTAAAAATATCACTTTACTTGAGTCTACTTTACATTTCTTAATACTAACACATACTTAGGGAAATGACTTACCACATTTAATCATTCCATAAAAGAATTTTAAAGCAGCAAGTCTACAAGCGCAATCCTGAGAAAATGAATTTATTAGAATGTTTTAGGAATTGCTATAAATTACAGAAAATCATCTCTGAAATGAAAACAATTATTTTACTAACATTAGCAACTTAAAACACCAATTTTATACAACTGTGAGAGTGCTGTACTCATATATATGCATAAAGCTATAACACTGAGAAAACTCAGGTAGTTTTTTTCTCATTTTTTTAAACTTCTGATCATATATTATTACTGCAGAAGTCGTTCAGAGTAACAGCACTTTTGTTTTCTCCATAAGACTTTTTTTCCATTATCCGTACTTGAGCTTCATTCATAACAAAACCATTGCTTTCTTTGCTTTTCTTAGGCTTATTCATATTTAAGAGATAACTTTTAGAAGCATAAAATAAAGCTTCTAGAAGAACTGTATGAACCACTCTGAACCTTGGCATTCCAGAACAGCGTAAGTCACAGTGAAGCCTACAGTTCAAGTTCACATAGCCTCAGCCAAGGAAGAACACTACAACATGTTTATAAATTTTGTATTAGAGAGAGAAAAAAAGTCTAAAGGCAGATGTAGGTATAAGAAATAAAAATTTTAGATAGGCGTTTCTCCCTGATCCCAAAGTTTTTTTACTCCAGTGAAAAGCACCAAACTGAGGCATCCATCTTTACAGACACACACAGAGATGTCCATTTACATTGGACATTTTTATATCCATTTCAGAGAGGAATTTAAAGAAAATCATTAGTGTACACTACCACCCTACCCACTCCCCAATAAGCCAAAAGCCAAAACCCCACAATGCAGAAATTTAGCAATTTCTGCTTTTCTCACTATGTATCGGCTGATTTCAGCTAAAAGTTTAAGGTGTTAATGCCTTGAATGGTTTCCTGTATTTGATTAGATAACCAGCATAGCATTAATCTGGGTTTACCTTTCTGAGTGGCCATTTTCCATGACACCTTCACAGCTACTGGTTGAATAAGGAGTTTATGAGGGGTTTTTTTGTTTGTTTTGGTGTTTCTTCTCTCCTGCCATATGCTGCTTCTTTCCCACAGCATGGAAATAATCTATAACACTTGAGCTAATGGCTGAGCATATTAAATGAAGGGGAGTCTTTACACAGCCCATCCTTTTTAAGGCATAATCAGCTCTGAAAATTTGTCTGATTGAAGTCTCATTGTCTTCAGACCATGAGTCTTTACTTTGAAGAAAATCTAATATATCTGAAATTATTTCCCATATAAATTGTTATACTAAAATATATTGTTTTCTCATTAGAGACCTGATCTTTTCCAGAATTTCAGTATCTAAATATGAATGACAGCATTGTATTTACATTTTGTATGAAAATACTGCAGTCTCATGGAGGATAGACCTGAGCAGCTGAAAATGTGATTTGGTGCAGCTTGGAGAGTTTGTGGAATTTCGGTGGTCTAATGTGCACAGATTGCTTTTAATCATAGAATCATTGAATGGTTTGGGTTGGAAGGGACCTTAAAGATCATTTAGCTCCAACCCCCCTCCCCATGGCAGGGACACCTCCCACTAGAGCAGGTTGCTCAAAGCCCCATCCAGCCTGGCCTTGGAAACCTCCAGGGATGGGGCATCCACAACTTCCCTGGGCAACCTATTCCAGTGTCTCACCACCCTCATAGTGAAAAAATTCTTCCTAAAATCTAATCTAAATCTATCCTTTTCTAGTTTGGAGCTGTTAATCCTTGTCTTATCACTACATGTCCTTGTAAAAATTCACTTGCTGGCTTTCTTTTAGGCTCCCTTCAGATATTGGAAAGTTACAATAATGTTGCCCCGGCATCTTCTTTTCTCCAGGCTGAACAACCTTAATTCTCTCAACCTGTCTTCATAGGAGAGGTGCTCTAACTCCCTGATCATCTTCATGGCCCTTCTCTGTATCCATTCCAAGAGGTTCATCTTTTTTGTATGCTGGGGACTCCAGAGCTGGATGCAGTAGTCCAGGTGGGATCTCCCAAGAGCAGAGTAGAGGGAGTCAATCACTTCCCTTGCCTTGCTTCTTTTGATGCAGCCCATGTTGCTGGCTCATGTTGAGCATCTCATCTACCAATAGCTCCATATACATTCATATGATCTATATTATAAATACTCTAATGGTCTACAAGCTTCTCAAGCATGTTTCAGTCCTGCTCTCAGCAGAATTACCTCATCAAATAAGAAAGACTAAATATCATCTAAGTTCAGACTTTTCACTTGTTTGTTGTTTTTTTTTTCTTTTCTTCAGAACTGGTGGAAAAAGTCAGGCTGTTTCAACAGATAATATGGAACCCATAATGTAGGATATTTGCTTTGAATGCATATAAGGTAAGGAATCACATTTCTCGAGCTGTTAACCTTGAGGAAGTTAGTAGCTTTTTATAAAGAATCTCTAAAATCTTTAAACGGTCACTCTAGATACTGAATTTTGTCTATTTCAGAAATGATTTTTGATGGAACATGCAAATTGTACTGCAATACCAGTAGATATACAATTTTCAGTAGAGGTAGCTAATTGTTAAATCTCTGGAGAGCTACTTGTCTCTTTCAAGCACTAATTTTTAAAGCAAATTTAAATTATTTAAAAACCAGGTAAGAACACAGTGGACAGATAATACAAAGAATAATAATACAGCACTTTTTCTACATGTCTTTAAAAGTCTCCCTTTTTAGAGTGTTGTTTCTACTTAGCAATTTATTTTTTTTTAATCTACTTTGATTTATTCAGTTTTTCAGTTCTGAATTGTACATAATTGTAACTTCAGGTCTCCAGTTATGACTACTTCCTACTGTTATTTAATTGTATTCTCAGCAAATTAGTTTCATTCTCAAATACAACACTTGCATCAGCTGTGCTTTTGAGATGTTGTGATACAGCATCACAGAATCACAGAATCACCTAGGTTGGAAGGGACTTTTTAAGATCATCTAGTCCAACCAAAAAGAAAAACAAAAGCAAACAACCCACCAAAAAACAAACAAACACACACACCACCACCACATCCACACCACACAAAACACCACCCAACACTAATCCATATCCCCAAGCACCATGTCAACTCTTCTTTTGAATACCTCCAGGGATGGTGTCTCAACCACCTCCCTGGGCAGCCCATTCCAATGCCTGATAACCCTTTCAGTAAAGAAATATTTCCTAATGTCTAATCTGAACCTGCTGCAAAACTGCTGAATGTGTATACTGTTAAAAAGGCGGGATGTTCAAGTAACTTGTTTATAAGCTTTATGAGTCTACGTTGTTGCGAGTATCTCATATGTGTAAAAACTGGTCCATATCTTGTAATACAGATATTATATAGCTTTATATATAGCCAAATGGGACATGGATCAAACATTTTTAAAAGCATATAAATATTGAAGGAAGAAGAGATGAGGATGAAGGAAAATCTGAGAGAACTACTGTTTCCTGGTATCTGCATCATGCAGAGGCAGCTGCACATAGGTTTAGAAAACCAAAAACAAAATGCAATGGTAGTCTTGCTGACTGCATGCGGTCATCAAACAGGCAGTAATAAAAGATAATAACAAAAATGAAATATAATATACACAAATAACAGAAAAAAGAAAAGAAAAAGAAAAAATAGACCCATTGCAATAAGGTAATGGGGGGACGGGGAAGGCAAAAATTCCTGAAGGAATACATCATGACAGGTTGACAATAAGATGGAGAAAAGATAATGCAGTGGATAATCTTGAAAAGTTATGTCAGATAAGTGATACTATGGTAGATGAAGTAGAGAAAAATACCTACTGGAAGGATGAATAGAATCCATCTAATCATGACTAGAACATGAACTGCAGAAGATAGAATTGGAGGATGTACTGTATCCACCCAGCAGTGAAATCAACTCAGTTTCCCCTCTTGCTATTTGAGATATGAAATGTCATTATGCACCTTTGAAAAGGAGGGTTTAGAGCAGTTCTACACCTTGTAGTCATGGTACTAACATTACATGGACTCTAAAATTTCCATTTCTTTCACCTGTACATCTGTGCTGCTCCAGCTCTCAGAACACATCTGCTTCATTCTTTCCAGGTGCTCTTCTTTTCACTCCAGGATAACTGCCTGTAAAAAGGAAAGGTAATGGTGAGATAATATTGGGAAGCAAGATACAAAGTAGAATGCAGTGGTATAAAAAAGGAGCTGTGACAAGATGAAAGGATAGCATTGTTATAAATTGCATTTAATTTTCAGAAATATGAGTAAATAGAGCCTTGGGCTTGATCTACAGAATGAACTGGAATAATTCATATCAACTTAATTTAGCAGGACTGTGGGGACTTTATTATATAATGCAGAGATACTCTCAAATCCTAAAGACCCAACATTCTTATTGAAGCATGAAGAAAACTTGCAGTGAAAATGCTGAAAGTAGTCAAATGGGACCCTGAAAATGTGCATGTTTTAGGCGGGGACCTAATCTTTCTGAATGTTCATATAGATTAAGATACAGATAGGATTGTATAAAGTATAATTAATAATGATGTCCCTCATTATAGGACCCAAAAAACTTGTGCTTGTGTTGCTTGCAGAGGAGGACATGGCCTTCAGAAAGAGATAGTTGGATTTCATCATAACAGAAATGAAATGACAGAAGGGTCATAATAGGAAATAGTCATATATAGGGAGGTAAGAGAAAGACAGAGGAGCAAGCTCTAACCTGGTGTAAGTCTGGCAGTTTATACTAGGCAAGAATTAAGTTGATAGCCTTAAGGTACATATCCCATTCCTGAAAAAGAAAAACAGTTTAGCAGAGGTACATTTCAAAAGGAAAATAAAAATGATGACCATGCTGCACCTGAGCTTTTGAGACAGAGGGGTGGGGAGCAGAAAGAACAATCAGTGGGGGAGATGCAATTGTGCACTTATCAGTTTATATCAGTTTGAGTCTGATTTCTAGGACAAGTTACTGCCTGAAGCTAATGTACAGAGGGCTGCTAACTAGTTTATTTAATTGGTTGTTTTACATGGAGTCAGATAATATTATTAAGCAACAGAATGTTATAATGAACTGAGGATTGCACTTGAAAAATAAACTATGGTATTTTTTCAGGCTCGTGAAACACAGATTGCTTTCAGTTATTTTTCTTGGCAGGACTGTTGTTTCTGTCCATAGCCTGTCAAGCTAGCATAGTACCCAGATGGTTATAAGGCTCTAGGGCACCTGTATAATTCACATTAGTGTTTAACAGAAATGTGGTGAGTAATATTTATATATTTACATTTTAGATCCTCCTCCATTCAAAGCAAAACACATCTGTTACATTTTCCCCCTGACCATTACCCTGTGATATCCCATTCAGACAATATCTCTGCTCATTGCCAGTTATTATAGCCCAAATAAGAAAGCAGTCTACCAGGAGATAGTTTTACTATGTAATGGTGTAGCACAATAATTTTTAAAGTTGTTTTTTTTTTTTTTACACTAATCAGCCTTACCAATGAGGTTTTATTTCTCTAGTCTTCAAATCTGCTTTCTGCCTACCTTCCTGCTTGCCATGTCTGTCATCTGCACCATCTGGGGTGACCTTTCTACAATGACTGAGAGCACAGCACTAAAATGTCTGAATTCCCTTACTGAAAATTGGCCTCCCAGAATTGTTATATAGTTTCCTTTTTATTATTTTGTGAATAGTAGAGACTTAACATATCAAAATGATGTCATATGCCATGTGTATAAATAAAGAAAGCATAAATATTTTAGATTTTGGTACATAAATACTTGGAAGGAAGATCTTTTTTATAACTTCTTAGATAAAGAATGAATTTTCAAGTAAATAAATAGTCTCTTCAGAAGATTGTATTTCATCTATCCTTATTCTCTCTTAATTGCAATGGAACCTATAATTAACTTTAAGAATAATTTTAGAAGCCTAGAGTTTATTATATTCACTGAGACTATATATATTAGTCACACAATTTAAAGACAGAATAACGTGCCTGAGTATTTATACAAATAATTATGAATCTTTGAGGGAAAAAAATAAAACATTTGTTTCAAGAATGTAAAGAAAATGTGCATGTAGCTCTAGGTGGTAGGTCACTGAGGAAATGTTCTATGTTGACATGTGAAATATCTGGTGTTCTGAAAAAGCAGTTTGAAAATATAAGTTGTGAACTGGACAAACCCACAAAATTAAGGCAACAAGATATGGAAATAATTAGGTAATTTCAGGTAAATTGCATTTAATGAGACTACTTCCCAGTGTTCAGTTAGATTTTGGAGGGGATGTTTGAATATAAAACTTAACCAAAATAAGTCACTGTTAGGAATTCTTGTTGCTTGAAGGTTTTTGCTATTAAATACTATGCTGCTTTGTATTACTCTGATAACTTGTGCTATTTGTTAAGATTGGATCTCTCTGCTTGGGAGGATGCTGTAATAGGTAGAAAATGCAGAAACTGTATGGAGGGTTTCTGTATGTAACCATATTTCTTTTAATATATTAGAATATAGTCCTACTGCATAATCTTGCCAGGCCTCTGTGCCTGGCAAGATTGTGGAGAAGATCCTCCTGGAATCTCTGCTAAGGCACATGGAAAATAAGAAGGTGACTGGAGAGAGCCAAAATGGCTTCACCAAGGGCAAATCGTGCCTGACAAATTTGATGGCCTTTTATGATACTGCAACAGACTTGGTGGACAAGGGCAGAGCAACTGATGTAGTTTATCTGGACTCGTGCACAGAGTTTGACACTGTTCCACATGGCATCCTGGTCTCAAAATAGGAAACTAATGGACTCGATGGATGGACCACTTGGTAAATAAGGAGCTGGTTGGATGGCCGCACTCAAAGGGCTGCAGTCAAGGGCTCCATGTCCAATTGGCGGCCAGTGACGAGTGGTATCAGAGGGATGGAGCACCTCTCCTATGAAGATAGGCTGAGAGAGCTGGGGTTGTTCAGCCTGGAGAAGAGAACGCTCCAAGGAGACCTTATAATAGCCTATCAATATCTGAAGGGAGCCTACAGAAGAGCTGGAGAGGGACTGTTTATGAGGAAGTGTAGTGACAGGACAAGGGGCAATGGTTTTAAATTGGAAGAGGGGAGATTTAGATTAGACACCAGGAAGAAATTCTTTACAGTGAGGGTGGTGAGGCACTGGAACAGGTTGCCCAGGGAAGCTGTGGATGCCCCATCCCTGGAGGTGTTCAAGTCCAGGCTGGATGGGGCTTCAAGCAACCTGGTCTAGTGCGAGGTGTCCCTGCCCTTGGCAGGAGGGGTGGAACTTGATGATCTTTAAGGTCCCTTTCAATTCTAACCATTCTATAATTTTTGAACTTTATGAATATTGAATATTCATTTATGAATAATGAACTTTATTATTTACTTTATTTTGATTGTAGCTCTACAGGATATAGGTTTGCGTAGTTTTTACTTGCTTCTTAAATATCTACTGTTAGCAAGAGCTAAATGTTATCTTTCTGTTGAGTTGATCAAATTGCTAAACAAGAAATAATTTTTACTTTAGAAACTCCTCAGATGCCTCTGACCATAGAAATTCTGGAAAGAGATTTTTTCTTTCATAAATAGGAAGAAATTTGGATTTTATTATATGGATATAGGTGGGGAAAATATATCAGTTGCAAACACAAAATTTTCTCTCCAAATCTGAAACAGAAGCAGCAAATTAAGCTGATTATAGATTGGAAGCAAGTGTTTCAAGTTAAAATTGTGTTTTCAATTCAACCTTTTGAACAAAAAGTGCATTTACTTTAGAATAAAAAGGATGTTGGCAAAGGTAGCAGTGTTAAGTCACTACAGTCTTGGCTTGTGACAAAAAAAAAGAAAGTGGAATACCAAGATATTAAGAAGAAATGCAAGTAAAATTGAATACAGCAATGTCTGTATTGATGGTACGGCTCCACATGAAAGTTTGTGGAAATAACACTGATTTTAGGGACCAAAGCCTTTCGTTTGCTACTGGCTGCTTGTTCTTGCCTTTCAAATGCATCTTCCACTTTTTCAGCAAAATTTTTTTTTTGTGCAAGCTCATACTGAACTAGATCAGGAAACTGTCAAAGCTGTCAAAATCTGATGGTTTGGGTTTTGTGCTTTGGTTTGGTTTTGTGGTTTTGCTTTTTTTTCCTTTGGTTGGTTCAGTTTCACAATCCAGTTCAGATGTGGGGACAGAAATAGGTTGGCCAGATGATGTAGGGACAGTATCTTGCAGTCAGATGAGATGATGGAAGGAAGTACTATAACCAAACCCAAAGGTGGAAAAATTCACTGGAGGCTTAACAAATATAATCTTTCTTAATAGCACAACTTTTCCCACAATCTCCTTTCATCAGAAGTGTATTTATAGCTTTGCTTATGTTTTTTTATATCCCCAGTAGAGCTAAACATTTTAGTTCTGTAGTAATAAATTAATTTAATATGAATTATAAGAGTCAATGTCTTGTGAGAAGGATGATTAGTACTTCATTAATTCAGTTAATAAAACAAATTTGGACTAGCAGAGGGAAACATAGTTGAGTCGAGAAAGAGGATCACGGAAGCAAAATGCACAAAAGATGACTATGTAAGTAAATAGAAAGATCTACTTGCTCACTACTAAGGAGAAAATAACTCAGAACCTGCTAGATTTTGCAGATTTTTAGCTTTGTCTTCAGTCTTACATAGAGAATAAATTGAATACAACAGTATCTTTTGACCAGAGTCCAGTACTTCTAACTGAAGTGCCAAATGGGATTATAATGAACTTAAATGTCCAAAGAAATCTACAGTGATGAACAAAAGCACTTTTATGCCATGAGGACAATTTTTCTTTTGTTTTATTTCTGCACACTAAGATTTTGATAGATTTCCTCAGTAATTTCAGTGGCAGCAAGGTGTAATATTTTTAAATTAGGATAGACAATAATCTATTTATGTTAGTAAAAATGTGTTCTGACAAAATAAGCCTCCTGAAGGATCTTTGCACAACTGCATGAATGAAACATGACTACTGGCTTCTTTGAAAAGTTACAAAGTTGTTTAAATTAGAGTCCTACTTCTTATAAAATACTGTTTTCCTCTGATAATATAATAAAGCATTATTCTATAAACTTTTAAACATAAAAAGGCCTTGAAATTGCATGTAATTTTCTAGTCTGAACTTTTAAACTTTTTATTTAACTACTTAATGCAATTTAACATAAGACAACTCACCACATTATTTAGACTACATCTTCAGGGGAAATTTTTATTAGCTTGTGACTAAAGGTTGTAATCAAATTGATTTTTTTCTCCTTAGCTAGGGTATGACAAAAAGACTCTGACATCTAAAATTGTCTTTCTTGCACTTAAGACACCTTTGGTAAGATGACATAAATCACGGTAAACAAATCCTATTTAATTTAAGTGACTAAAATTCTACAACAATTCACTGCAATAGAGAAGTCTCCAAATACAGAACTAATAAAGAAGACAAGATGCAAGAGGTAGTCTTCATGCTTATGGATTGTACTTCAGCTACTAATAAAAAAAGGTTCTGACAAAAGGAAAGCAGTATAACAGAAAACATAAGTTCCCATCTTCTTTGTTCTCTGTTTTTGCCTTTCTCCATGGCTCTTTTTTTCCATCTAACATGTAGCCAGGCAAATTGAATTTCCTAAAGAATGAGCTGATGGACTCTAAACTGAGGTCTGCGAACATTATGGCTAACAGAGAAAAAGTAGCATAATTCTAGACTAAATGTTGGTATGCTATTTTCTTCATCAAAGATATTTTTACAACTATTAAATTATTTGACCATTATTAATTAAAATAGTACTCTTCATCAGAATGTTCTGCTGCTTGGTAAAATGTCCTCATTTCACTTCAGTTTTTGGAGTTCAAAGTTGTAGGATGTCAGCTTTTCATCTTGTGGAGCTAGAACTCTTCCTTTTTTGCTTTATTTCTTCTAATATGCCTCAGAAAAATGCTTCTTGTACACAATCACATGTGTCAGTGTCCTTGCTCCACTAACATCTCTCAGTCAGTATGAGGAATGGTGATGCAACAAATTAAACTTGCAGCAGCACTTCACTTTTCCTTGATAGTGAAATAACATGATTTTTTATTTGTTGTCTCTTTTGCAAGAATTGTTAGGGAAAGGAAAGCAAACAGCATGGAACTAGGTGGAATTAGTTACTATCTATCTCATGCAGCATCTAAGTCAAACCATAGAGTATGGTAACTTCTCAAAAAACTATTGTTTATGATTTTTTTTCATTGAAGATATAATTTATTCTTCACCTTAACAAATAAATTGGACAGTCTTCAAACAGCTACACATTTCTGCCTAATGAAATCTCACCATGGATAATGTGACAAACTACAAAGAAATTGATATTTTTCGGTACCTATTTTAAATTAAATTGAAAAAAAAAACACCCACAAACAAATAATGTTAGAAATTAAATAACAGTGAATAGATATCCCCATTTAAGCATGGGTCAAAGTGATAAAGACCAATGAAATAATTCTAGCAATGTTTCCAAACCTATTTATTTATAGAATGAGTTTTTAATTAACACTTTCCAGTGTTACCTTGTAATCAGAATGTAACTGTGAAGTAACCAATTGTAACTAATATTTATTCAGTTTTGAAGTCTGAAGAAAACAATGAGACAGTAATTTATTTATTCATTTCCTGTTTTCTTCTCTTTCTTTCTGCACCTTACATATAAAGTCTGGTTCATTATGTATCACATATAAGCAGATAGATAGAAAGAAAATCATCGGGGAAAGCATCTAATGAGTTTAAGAGTAGTGGACAACACTGGTGAACACGAAAACCAGCATCTTACATGACATTCTGCTTCAGCCTTTTAAAAATTGAAATATTAACTGTTAACCAATGTGCAGTTCACTCAGGCACTAATGTGAATGGACTAACTTATATTTAACTTTTACAATAATACAGACAAAATTCCATCCCAAAATTGAAAATTTACCTCCAGAATAACTGGGACAATGAGTATTGTAAAATATCTGCATTAACAATACACCTACTTACGTATGTTATTCTTGACTTCACAACTGTCACACATAGTGTTCATTGAGTTCAGGTCCCCAGGTGTTGGAAGCAGGGAGGCTTTAAGAGTGGCCTCTGTGAGGAGAGGCCCAGGCAGCCCTGTACTGGACACAGCTGCTTTTAGCCAGCTCCAACCAACCCACTGCAGGGCGTAGCTGAGGCTCACAGTGAAGATGGGACCACCTGTGAAAAAGCATATTTAAGAAAGGGCAATAACACTCCACAAGGCAGTGCACCCATCCCACTGATCTCTCAAAGAGAAATTAAAACAACACCTTATTCCCCCACCTCCTTTTTCTTAAGCTCAGCTTCAGTCCTTCATTCCTGATTCCTCTGCCTCCCTCCTCCCTGGGCAGCACCAGGGAACAAAAATAGGGGAGCTATAGTCAATTCATAAAAGTTCCTGTCTTACTGCTTCTTCCTCCTTAACACTTTTAGCCTACAATGTGGGTTCTACCTATGGGCTAGCAGAGAATATGTGCTACAGCACTTGAATACCTCCCTCCCCTCTTTTTTTCTCTGATGCAGGATTGTTTCTCACACTTTTTTCCCTCACTCTTTACATTTCTGTGCAGTTTTTGTGGTATGGGCAGGATTGTCCAATGAGAATGACAGATGCCCTCCTCCCCTTCCTTCAAAGAGAAGAGAGGAGGAGATAAAGAAATGTATGAAAAAAAATAAACTAATGAAAATATTAATAAACTAATACAAATAAATAAAAGAAAATAGTAAAATACGTACAATATATACATAACCATATCAAGCCCCCAGGATGATGATTGCATCACCAGCAGGAACAGGGAAAGTCTCTGACTGGACTCAGCAACAGACAGGAGCTGTTTTCCGTATCTGGAGTCAAGAATGCTTGGACTGGGGTTAAAGGCAGATGAACAGATGAGTCCTTCTCAAACGCTGGCCATTGAAGAATGAAGGCTGACCCTTTGATCCTTCAGCTTTTATACTGAGCATGATGGCATTGAATACTCTGTGGTCAGTTTCAGGTCACCTGTCCTGTTCGCACAGGTGTGACCCCTCTATGCTTTTCCACTTCAAACTCTCTAATAGGGCAAATAATAAAGTTATCTGATTTTGGTTGTTATAGCAATAAGTATAAGCAAGCCTTATAAGCAATGTCTCTCTGCATATCATTCCTTGGCATAATCAGGTCTTACCACTCTGAATGTGAATAGTTTCTGCACAATATGCTGTTAAATTCAGAGTTTAGTTAGTTAGAAGAGGCCTAGCTAAAAAGTAAAATTACTGAAACAGAAAATTGGTTCTGTTTTACTTCACACCAAGACAGCTGTATTTTGCCCTTTGTTAGATACATTTTCTCAGAGGCACCACCAGCTTCATTGATGGGCTCATCTTTGGCTGCAGTGGATTTGTTGAAGAGAGGTCTGGAACTGGCCATGTCCAGCACAGAGTCACAGAGTAGCCCCATACCTTTTCTCACAGAGACAACCCCTGCAGCCCAACCCCCCCCCCCCCCATAAAATTCAGGCATTTTCAAAGCTTCTTCAGAAATATCTGTTCCAGGTAAAATTCACTTGTGACATGGACGTAAAAATAAGACTGTAAAAAACTTCTGTAAAACAAATCCATAGAACAATTATACCACTTTGGTTTTTTGTCAGACCTTCATGCAAGGCAAGTTTTTGTCATGTCACTTTGATTTCAGATTCACCTGAAGTTTATAAATTACTGAAGACACAGGAGAAGCTTAGCCAAGAAGTGAAGAAAACAAATCTATGTTAGATGAAGTTTAAATTTATTTTCTTCACAGAAACTAAGTAGAATTTCAGTAGAGCTTAAAAAGAAACATCAATAAATAAAAAGGCAATCACACTTATGCCACAAATTATCTGTCTTTTTTGTTGTCAGGATCCAGATATCCCTAAAAAAATAACAATAGACATGCCAAAGACTGAAGACAATCTCTCCAACCCCCACCCCACCATGAGAAAAATGTCACATGATTAAATGCTTTGCTCAAGCTGCAGTACTTATTTAGGGCAGAAACATCACTGGCCAGTATCTGGAGACCATTGACAAATTTAGAGAGATTCCTAATCATGAATGTCAATGTTTCATCATGAGTAAGAAAAGACGTCTAATTCCACTGTCTCATTAAGTAAGAAAGAGATACCCAGAGAGAAAGAGACAGGAATTCACTGGGCAGCCACTTATTATGCCCAGGTTCCTTTTTCGTGACAGTGTTTTCCTCACTGGAGTTTGAAGAAGCTGTCTTCCCAAAAGATGGCATTTTGGTGGAGATTTTCTAAGTGAACCAAGTTCTTCTGCTTCGGGCACACCTTTTAATATTATAGTACAAGAAGTGAGTTTCTCTGCATATAGAATTCACAGTCTGACAGGTGTAGACAAGTAGATAGAGCACAAAACCAAAGCTGGTTATTTGGAAGTGTCCCTTATACATGAAAGTTGGCAGATCCATTTTTATTTAAACTAATTTACGAACTATTCTCCTGTGTTTCAAGTGATGAATGTAATTTGAAGCATAATTCTATTTAAAATTAAAATATTGATGGCATTCTATTATATCAGTGTCAGTAAATTATTCCTTCATATTACTTCAAGAAAAATGCATAATATAATTTATTCTTAAGGTCTGAATAATTAAAAAGGACCAGAGATTTGGTAGTATTATTCATTTTATAACAGGAAAGCTACACTACAATTACTGAATATGAGCAGTGTGATTGACTCTATATGAAATAGAATGTTTTATACCTGAAAAAACAATCGATTAGCAATTCACTCAGATAACGATTCTTCTCAACAGACATCATATGGCTTATTAAAGGCCTGAACCAGAATTTGTTGTAGTCAGAGGAAGAAATACAGCTGATATAGGAAAGACTTGTGAAATTTATCCCAAAGATATATTTCCCAAAGTCAATCTCTTCTGATATTATAGGAAATAGCTATGGTATGTGTAGCTAGCAAGCAATTTATTTCTTGCTAGAAGAAAGTAATTACTGTGACCAATCTCATAATATTAAACTTCAAGATATTTTGAAGTAGTTTTGTTTGTTTTAACTCCTTTCCCCTTGTAATTATAGCTACTGCATTAATATGCTTTTCAAGATAGTTTTCAGGTTAGTGTTTGTTTGTTTTTAAAAAGTAATATTCTAGCATTCCTGGCTACACAAACCGTCAGTTCACAGAAGGCTCACAACCATAGAGTTTTTTCTTTCTGTGTGTATGTATGTTTGTTATTACAAGTCATTGCAATTTGTTTGTTTGTTTATATGAATCTTAAGATTCTGGTTGTCAAATATAAATTCTCTCTTTCCACATTATATTTACTCCACCACAAGAAATTCTGAAAACAGTGCTCACTAAAGTATTTCTAATGTCTTCTGTCTAGGAATCAAATGTTACTGTGTGCATAAGTAAATAAAAAACAAAATAAATTTGAAGAAAAAGTAATGTTTATTCACACCAGAGAGAGGAAGGGAATCATTAGATTTTATAGCAAATGGAGGACACCTTTGTGCATACTGATCTTGATTTAAATTCATTTACATTCATGACAAAAAGTACTTTCATGCAATACTTCATAATTCTCCAGCATTTCACTCACATTGTGGAATTCATGTAGAATTCATCTTACCTAACTTTAGTCATTAAGAAGTGGGAATATTATCTAAGCCATTTGTCTAGGTTACCTTGTACTAAATGGGAAAGATAGGCATGATTTGTTCCTTCAAGGCAATTCATTCTTTTATGAAATACGTGGGATGAATTGTCATCTCAAAGTGACTTTTTATTTCTATCAACTACAATAGGTACATAAGCACACTGTGTGGGTGAAATGAATGCCATTTATTTTAAGACTCAAAAATATCCCTGATTATTTTTCCAGTTCCAAGTTAGTATATTTGCACTTCACCTAGTTTTGAGATAGCTGTTTTCTAGTTGCTCTTTGGTGGCAGGGGAAGGGGGGGGCGCTGAATGGAGGAGGGAGGTAGGTGTTGGTTTTGTTTTGGTTTTCGTGGGGTTTTTTGATTCTGTTTGCCAGGTCTTTTAGAGTCTCTACTGTCTGAGTTGTTGCCAATATGGAAATAACTAGTTGGGATAACTGCCAGCTGATAATTTTTGTTGCTGCTGGAGTGGATGTTGTGGTTTGAGCTGGACTGGCCTAAATTACTGAAAAACAATTTGGTTCTGTTCTACCTCAAACCAGGACATTGGACTATTTTCAAAAGATAGTATTTGCTTAAAGAAAATAAAAAAATATTTAATCAATTTTCTTCTCAGATTCAGGTGGTGAACTAAGTAACACAGTAGTGAAAGTGGCATCTTAAATGACTTTGGAAAAGATTTTTTTATGGTATGTTCTTTTTATCTCTTAAAGCATACTGTCTAAACATTGTTTTTCTATTTATTAGGACTGAAGTGATTTAACTGTGACTGCGCTTCTGAGAAACTTCAAATTATCAGTTAAAGGAACTTTAAAAGATACTTGAAAAGTAAAAAAGGACAGGAAACCAGTAAAATAATCTTGAGAGACATAATTAGCACGAGTAGAATTGAGTAGAAACATACATACAACACCCCAGAGCACTTCCAGACCAAGAGGGAAAGCAGGGAACAGAATGCTTACTACCAAGCTTAATGTTATAATAAAATACCTTGTTTTCAAAGGAACACTGTATCTCTAACTCAAATGTCATCCACTGTTGATTTCATATTAGCTAGAAAAATATGCCTGAGATATAGAAAGAAAATACAGAAACAGTTTCTTGCAAGGACTCTTTAGTTCAACAGTTCATAAGGAAAAGTCTTAATCAGACAGTGCCATTAGTTCTTCATATTAAGATTAGCAATTACTACTGAGTGAAATATTTTACTGTAAACATTCAAAATTTTAAAATTGTATTAGAAGCACAAAAGACAAATTATTTTTATTCAAAAAAGAAGATGAACACATTTTGAAGGTTTGTCATTAATTTCACATTATTCCAGGTGTTTATTTACCTAAAAAGTTCAAAAACAATTTAAGAAATATATATCTATTTTGTCCAAAATAGCTCTTTTTAAAATTATTTAATTGAAATCTTGGAATCATAAAACTATTCAAGCATATGGCTTTTGAAATACAAATTACAGGTGGTATAATGTGGAAGAATGCAGTATTGTTCATTTGAATAAATTTTTATAAAAACAAGACTTAACATCTTAAGTTTTATGTGGGAGCTATAAATTGACATTCAATAAAAAAAGGATTTTCTTCTTATGAAGGACAAATGTTGATGTTATATGGCATAGTAGAACTCTGATGACACAAACATTCCAAACATACTATGAAATAAACAATAATGACAAAACCAAAAAAAAGATTTGATGACAACATCAGCTTTCATAATAGTAACTATTGTTGCTAAAAAATGTGAGAATCAGATAGTTTATTGAAAATGTTCTTAATGTAGCACCTTGGTTTTGCTCTTGTTTTATAAAATGACAGCACACACAAATCAATCTAGCATATTTTCTAGAAACAATTTGGAATATTCTTTTGTAGGTGACCAATGAATACATTTTAGATAGGTAGTTTCTGAATAATCTGGAAAATTATGTAGCTATTACTATTTGATGTTGAGAAGATATCGTCTAGTTCTACTGCACAAACCAAAAAAAAATAAGCAAAAGAAACTAGAAGCAGAAGAAGGATGAATACTATGGCCACAAAATAAGACAACAGCATTGTAGGTGTATGTGTGATGATGTAAAATGTCTGCGACGACTAGTATGATATACATTTCAGGACGTCATGCTGAGATATTGCATTCTTTGAGTCAGAGTAACAAACCAATGCAAGATACAATACAATGAAGTTAAACCAGTAAATCTAACAGGAATCTCAGAAAGTGAAGCAGTAAGTAAAGGACTTGAGGATGACAGAGGATGACAGACATCTTGCAACCCAACTGTTGCAAACTGTTAAAAGAGCTCCATACTTCATCTAGATTTAGAGACGGATACAAGTGTATATTTCTGAATGTTTTTGTTTTCTCTATCTGTCCCTGTGGTTCATTTACTAACACAAACAAACCTTCTTTTTCAAACTGGATTTTGATCTTGTTCACATATTTGAACACTCTGAACAAGGAAGACTGAAATCTGATGTCTTACCTGCATGGGAATAAATTTAAAGGATCTCTTTTATTATTATTTAGGTTTGAAATAATCAGTTTCATCATCAGTTCCAGCCTCACAACCTCATAATTACAAATATCTTAATTGTAGACCCATATTTTCATTTATTTTTCAAAAACCTTGGATGCTACTGAAAGAGGGAACAGGTTTTAGGAGGAGGGACTGACATATGGAAAGCAAGTGCAAGAAAAGAGCAAACACAGAATAAAGCATATGGAAAAATGTCTGTATGGAATAAATCAAGTTAGCCTTATGGAAGTTATCTTTGGCCTCTTTTGACTTTTATTTATGTCTCTGATTAATAACAGCCTACCAATGCTGAGGAAAGAGGAAAAAAAGGAATTAAAATGAGGTTACAGGAAAATAAACAAAATGTGCCTGAACGGAGAATTTTCAATTTTCTGATGAGATAACCTTTAGATATAGTAGCACAAGAACTTTGGTTCAGGTTATGAATATACAGCCCTTTAAAATGGATAAACTTCTGGACAACTCTTTAAAGTGTGTTACCTTCTACTGAAGTATATTATTTCCACCAGTAGCAAGTTTTATAAAATGACAGCACACACAAATCAATCTAGCATATTTTCTAGAAACAATTTGGAATATTCTTTTGTAGGTGACCAATGAATACATTTTAGATAGGTAGTTTCTGAATAATCTGGAAAATTATGTAGCTATTACTATTTGATGTTGAGAAGATATCGTCTAGTTCTACTGCACAAACCAAAAGAAATACAAGAAAAATAAACACCATATCTAGGTTACACAAGGACAAATTAGAACTGAAATTTGATATGTTAACAGGTATGGGACAATTGACTTCATTTTTTTCTCTTACGTTTTCAAAGAAGGAATAGAAGAAAAATGGGGATATTTGGAATGGAATCACAATTATATTGTTAACTATGGAGCTATATTTCAAACATTTTTCTGTATGGAGTGCATCCCAAGTATTCAAATGCACCAGGAAAGACTACATGTCTATCAAGATGGGTTAAAAATCACATTGAATTGTAGGTTTTTAAATATAACGTCTTTACAGAAGTAGGTGTTTAGGCTTCTGTAGGAGGCCAAATATATAGAGAGTTCAGAAGAGCAGATTACCGCTAAGCACACGTGATGGAGAAGAGAATGTTATACAGCTTTTTCTAAGGAAGAGATTTTCTATGGTTGTTATGCAACATAGTTTTGCATCTTCTTTTGAGATATCCAGAATAACTGCTGAGCTTCCACATGCATTTCAGAAGTGCACAAACCTACCACTGGATCACTGTCTTATTCCCCAGCCTTCTGTGGATTTCTTGGA
This sequence comes from Scolopax mira, assembly GCA_004320125.1. NCBI lineage: Eukaryota > Metazoa > Chordata > Aves > Charadriiformes > Scolopacidae > Scolopax > Scolopax mira. The sequence continues at coordinate 28,757 of BJBW01007956.1, forward strand.
CATCTTAAGATACTTCAGACTGCACTAGATATCTATGTCTAGGAAATTCCATTAAGTATCTAGTTGGATCCTGGCACATGCATTCAGAAATCTCCATTTGAACACCTTAATATATGAGTTGATTTCCACTCCAGTGGACCTCAGATGACATTATTAACTTGGAAATAGGTTGCAATAGGTTGCAATAGGTTCTTGGAACATAAATAGAATTAGCTGATTGCAGACCTACAAATGGCTCTGCCACAGCACAAAGAAATTTTGTAATCATGGCATTATTCCAGGTTGGCAAAAGTGGATAAATTTCAAAGATAGAATTCACTTTCTCCAGATGATTGTCAAACTGTACAGTTATAACATAATTGCTGTAGCACTGCAACTACTGCTTGTAATGGCAATCTCTGACATCTACTTACCTCAGGATGAACATACAAGTTGTTGCAATGCTGTTAGCTCTTCTGCTTAAGTTACATTACATTTATCAATAGAATTCAAAAACGAAGTGTAAAGTACATAAGTAGTTAAACCTGCAGACATGGGTCTCTTAAATTGGTATATCTTTCCCAAGAAATACTTGGGATAGGATAATGGAGATTATGGATTATGAAGAAATATGGATTGAAAATAATTTTCCCCCAATGGAACATCAGAAACGTAAACTGGCTTACAGAACAGTACAATAGATAGATATTAAATGTCAGGTAATTTAATTCAGTATTGTAGGCATTATTCTGTATACCAAGACACTGAGATTGAGTAAAATCACCTTTGAGATCTGAAGGCAAAGGAAAGCAGGGCACACAAAAATTGTTTTTAACTGATATATAATACATTTAATAATTGGTGCTAACTTTTTTGAGAATTTGTAAAATTCACAAAAATTAATTAGATGTGTAACTCTTCTAAGTAAATAGTCAAAAGGAAAAATAGGAAACATTGAAACTGAGGCATACATCTGAAATTTTGACTATCATGAAGACTTTGGTAAAACAACACAGACTAAATAGCGCATCTTTGTGTGGTTAAGAATCTACATGCTTCCTACGTTAACGTGACTAAGTTGTATCTATAGCAACAGATGACTAGTCCAATCTTTTCTTCCAAAAAAGGCAGCAGAAAATATTCTTTGCATAGAGCAAAAGGTTCAACACTCTGTCTAGATGATAAGAAACCTTAAATCTAAGTATTTTATGGTCGCAAGTTTTTCAAATCCTAACCTAAGAACTAAGTAACACAGTGAAGACCCTTTCTTTTCTTCTTTCTCCTTCATTTCCAGTAAGACAGTCATTTTTGTCTGCCTTCAACAGGAAATGAGATTTTCATCTTCCTCCTCCTGACTATATTCTTTAAGGGTGGTTGTAAAATCTTCCTCTGATTTTCCCTACTCTACCCACCCTTTCCCACTTCCATTTGGTTTGGAAAGAACCCTGGCTTTAGATTTTTTCTGGCTAAGTTCTTTTAAGTACTTTTAAGTAAAGATACCTCTCTTTTTTCAGGTAAGCTTAACAATGCCCGAGGTAGTCTTTGAAATGAACCTCAGTACTGTTTGTGATATGTGTGCTCTGAAAATTTCTACAGATATGGACTACTTGGTGCATAATTATGTTCAGCAGCAATTGTCTCACATCATTTTAGATTTCACCAGCATAGGCAACTGGGTATACACTAGACTTCCCATACTTATTCAGAGATAAAATTCTAAGGACAAAATTAGACTACTCTAGGCTACAATAAATCAGATTTTATTTAGAATTCTATTTTTGATTAAAATAAGTCACTTCCAGGAATGTTCTTTTGTTTTTTCTCTCACAAACAATGGTAAAAGTCAAGGAAGAAAATCAGTGCCTAAACCGTAGGCATCTATTGCCACTGTAGGTGGTTAAGTGCACTCGAGCACACTGAGGCTGACCTCCTGTAGCCAATACATTTCAATATAATCTTATATAGGCAGTTACCCAGGCAGTTATGTTTGAGAAAGCCCAGAGCACATGAGTTACACACCTGGTGGTTATGACATGATAGTTCTGCCTTTCTAGAGGGAAAGTGAATGGTGAAGCTATATAGCCAAAAAACCCAATCTCAAGTAGCACCGCACTGAGGCAACAAAAGCTTGCTGCTGCTGACAGGTTATATGAAGACATGTTTCTCTGTGTGTGTCCAGTCTACCCAATGAATCCCAAATGCCACTGAACAAGACAGTCATGCTCACATATTTTGTAGTATATGCAATAGCCTTATGTGAAAAAACCTTGGTGCTTTTTCTTGTAAGCATTGCATGTCTGTATTTCATGAGAAATATTTGGACTGTTCTGTTAATTATGTGTCTAAATTCTACTTTAATTATGTGAAAACATTAAATATCTTAATTTAATTTAATTTATTCTGTGTTTATGCAAATGTGGAAATATGAAATTCTTCTATAATACAGAGCAGCTTTTTAGGTAGAGTTAAGTTATACAATCGGGTAGATTTTGTTGCCAAATACCAAATGCATGTAATAGAAACTATTCTTTAGAACTAAAGTTATGTTTTATATTACGTATATTGGGTTCTGAAGGACTGCTTTTCAATAATTCTTCTATTGGTATGTGGATAGGTACTTGATAAAAAATAGACAAGTAATTATTGTGCTAAGAGCAAGCACCAGTTTATTGTTCTGTTAGGCATTTCAGGAATTTCTTTACAGAGAAAAAAAAATATATGTAAGCTATAAAAAGAGATTGTCTAATGGATGCCACTGTCCATTATACACTGCCATGTATACGTAAATCCATTATCATAAAAGAAACTGGGACACCAGCCCTACAAATCAGCTATTCATACTCTAACCTTATAGCTATTCTGAATTTTGCTAAAAGTATGTTATTTTATAGTTTTACAAGAAAAAAAAGGCACCGCTGTGATCATCTTCTTTGATCAGACACAGAAATTGATCATGGTATAATAGCAAATTAATTTCAATTTAACTGGATTCTTCTATTTGTTAGCAAATCTTCCCCTGCTTCCAGGAAAAATAAAACACAGGAAAGCACAATCAGGAATACAATCTAAGAGGTTATCCTAATGAACTTATATAATAAATTGTTTGATGAGAATTGATGTCACTATTAAGAATATTGAGCATTATGTACAAAGCCTAATTTAGACTCCCATGTTTTTTCCCAAAGTTATGTACCTAGCAACTGTCATGTCACATATTCAATGGGGAGAGAGTTGGGTGACTTTAAATAGCCAAAGGGCTATCCAGTCTACTTTGAATATCTAAATTTAGCTGGCCAGAATCCCTCTATGAAGGCTACTAATAGTACTATTCTTTTTCCACTACCTAGTTATGGAATCTGAACACTTGGGATTTTTGGCAAAATTCCTACAATTTTAGGGAAAGCAAGATAATCTGAGAATATCTTCTATTTCAGGGTTATTCCTTAATGTCTCTGTTTCACTATCAATTAAATATTCAAGACCTCTGTCATCTCTTTCAGAATAGTACAGCTTTTGTTTCACAGGGGCATAAATTACTTAATGCTAGCATTTTAACTTTTTGGTTTTAAGTGTTCAATGCCATGGTTTCTCTCTTGTATTGTTTACATTGATCCTGATTATATATGTCACTGATTTCCAATTAATTACACATCATTAATACATTTATAAACTGCTTTGATCTTTATCAGATTTAAACCACTTGATTTGACCAGCTTTTACCTGCAACTATAGCAAGTTTGATTTACCAGGCATTACCCCTATGAAACATTGTTGTGTATGTCCTTGGGCTTCTCAGCCTACAGTCCACCACAGAAGCAGCATATTAAAATACTTCTAGGGCACCTGAGGCTTCTTTAGACAGTTTCTCTGCCTGAGAAAATGCATCAGTTTCTTGACATGATTTCTTGGGTTCTAAAGATACTATAGCTTGTTTACTGGGCAGTTTTTCTGTTTCAAATACCCAGGCCATTAATGCAGTAATACCTGAAATAGATATGCCTCATCTCTTTTTTTAATCATGAGTTTCTAGATTGTGACAAAGTAATACCTCATTCCAAAGTAAATTGAGTTCAAAGAATCTCTTTCTACAATGTGTTTTCCTCTCTCGTATATCAAAAGACAGTCTTGAAATATGGTAGAGTATTTCTGAGGTGTTCCATACCTGAATATAATTCACTATTGATTATGTCAATACAGCCAATGTGAAGTCTAAAATACCTATTACAGAGTATCCAAGAAGTTTTGTGAAATTTTATGGAAGTGACTGGGATTTCTGAAAGTTTGATGATATCTGGGACACTTCCCAAAACTCATTGAAAATTTTTGCCAAAGGGAATTTTAATTTTTATTTGTTTCCTTTTGAGAACAGGTAGCATTGAAATGCTATGAATTTGTTATTGATCTTTATAAGTAACAAGCGGGATTCATGAAACTGAGTGAATCCTGCAAATACTTCATAATAATATAGGCTCCATAGTTTTTTTGTTAAATTTGCTTTGTTAAAGTTCAGCTTCTATTCTGCTTGTGATTCTTGTTTTGGACCATTTTTGGACTTGTTTTTAATTGTTCTAATGTAAAGATACAGTTCTGGTAACTAGTGATGTCAGTATAATCAATACTTAAGTTCTCCCATGACTCTGGAAATTAAAAACTTGAATTCAGATTCCTAAACTGAGTAGGGTTGGTTTTCAAAACTTTTGAACACATACTGGTTCTATAATACAAAATAGGAACTGTAAATCCTCAACATTGCTGTTTAGAAGCAAATTTCTGTAACATTTGCTATATCCATTTTTACTTCCTGCTGTTCAGCCCTGTCTTTATCCATGTCAATGTTGTTTCTTCTAGTTTCCTCTGTAGCAGACAAAACTAGAAAGTTTAGATTCACAACATATTGTCCTATCGTGATGTGTTTTCCCTAGTTGTCTGTAAATATACATCTATAATGAGCTGTTGTTTTGGGGACAACTACATGTATTGAATTCAAACAATGGAAAGACAGCAGAAACATAATGATATCTTTTTGTTCCAAATTTTTGACATATATTATTCTGTACTTTTGGGATAAATCAGAGAGTAACTAAATAATTTTGTGGGAAATATGAAGATTGATCACATAGCCACCTCTGAAGGGATTCCATTCAATATCCAGAAAAAGCTTTAAATGACAGTGCAAGAAAAGTCCATTTTATTTCACCATTTGAAATCTGCTGTAAAGCCAGAACCCAACACTTTGTTAAACACTAGAAAGGCAGATTAAATAAGTGACGTGTTCTGACAATACTTTCTATAGTAGCAGCAGATGAATGAAAAGAAAATATTAACTGAAATCTAAAGCCAAGGATAGCTGAGAAACAAATTAAGCAGTTTTAATTTATTTTAGCAATCAGTTTCCAGATTACTTAAGCCATTTCATTATTTGATCAAACTTGTACTTGAAGGCAGGTGAGGCTGTAGAATGCTTTTTATGACCCAATGATTATGAATTCTTTGCTGCACCTCTCAAGTGCTATATGATTAGTTTATGAGGGTGAGCAGCCTCTTGTAGTTGATCTATTAAAAATTATAATATTTTGAAATAAAATTAACACACACCTCCCCCAAAAACCCCTCCCTATACAAAATCAAAAAAACCACAATAACAGAGTGGAAGCTGTGGTTCAGGTTAGGTATAGGAATTTACACCATTCTTTATGATACTTTGACACCGTGATTGTTCACAGGCTGTTTAGCTCATAGAGCAGAGAAATTTAAGTTTGTATAACAGCCATCTACTGAGGTTATTGTACTTAATGGCTTCACTGTCATTCACTTTTGATGATGGGAATGGAAAAATATTCAGTATTTTTGGACATGTGTTTCCATACTCTAGATTCAATTAGTGTTGGGTTTGGTTCACTTTTTCCATTTCTCAATGATTTCATGAATAGATTGTGTCTCTGCTGCTATTAAGCTGATCACTCTGATGATGTATTCTAGTCTGATGTGCCCATTATCTCACTGTGATATGAAGTTGTGTAAAAAACTCCTTCAGCAATTCCTGTGGCATCCCTAAGAATAAATCTGAAGATGAAGGAAATCTCCATCTTCTGTGACCAAAAGGCCACCAAATAGCATAAACTCTAAATACATCTTGACATCATTAATGGATGAGGGAAAGGCTGTGGATATTGTCTACCTAAACTTTACTAAGAGCTTTGACACTGTTTCCCATGGAAATATTCCCTGCCATATTAACAGTAAAAGATCTCTTGCTAACAATACTCCCCAAGATTCTTGAATACTTTTTCTTCTTTGGGATAAGTGATTGAACACAGGAAGAAGAAACTTCCCAAATATCTTTCTCACAATTGGTCTGTAATGCATTATAATAAAGGTTAGATAAGTTGATTCTTCTTTCTAATAATAACTTTCACAGTATTTGCATTTTACACTAGACATTTATTTGTGTTTTATTTTTCTATAGATGACAATTGTGTTTCTTGTCATCAACCTGTGATATTACACAGCATTCAGAAAAGTCACATAAATAACAATAAAAACATAGTAAATAATTATGCAGGATTATGGAAAGAAAGCCACATCAAATTGAAATATTAAAATTTGAAATTGAAATATCCTTCAAAGTGTTCAAGGGCAGGTTGGATGGGGTTTTGAGCAACCTAGTCTAATGAAAGGTCTCCCTGCCCATGGCAGGTGGGTTGCAACTACATGATCCCTTCCAAGGTCCTTTCTACCACTAACTATTCTATGATTCTGTGATTAAGTAATAATAGAAGAAAAAAACAGTGATTCTGTCATTAATCTGTTGTGACAGCTCACAGTTTCTTTATGCTCACAAAGACTGGCAAAGAAGATAGCATCAGCAAAATACCGATACCTATCTGAGTTACATTTCAGAGAAAGTTCAGTGCTTCTGTGGAATGATGAGAACTAAGGGAATGAGGGAATGGAGGGACTTCAACAGTGTAAATCACATGAGGTGTCACACAATGTGACTGTGAGCCATTATGAATTTGGGTTTATGTTGTGTTTTTTTTCTGATTTTTTTTTTTTTCTGTTAACCATCTCAAAATATGAGAGCAATTTTGAAGTTCACATAAATACAACTGCCTTCTGCTATTATGAGTGAATCAGATGAATGAGGTTTATTAATTCACTTATTTCTTGTTCTCCATTCACTGTAAACACTATATATATCCTGAAATGCAATTTGAATCATGGAGTCATGGAATTGTCAGAGTTGGAAGGGATCTGTAGAGATCTAGTCCAACTCCCCTGCTAAAGCAGGAATGCCTAGAGCACATCACTCCACTCAGGACTGCATCCAAGTTGGGTCTTGAAGATCTCCAGGGAAAGGGACCCCATGACCTCCCTGGGCAGCCTGTTCTAGTTCTCTGTTGCCCTCACCATAAATAAGTTTTTCCTCATATTTGAGTGCAACTTCTTATGTTCCAGATTGAGCCCGTTGCCCCTTGTCCTATTGCTGGAAACCACTGAAAGGAATCTGCCAGAGCTGCAGAAAAAACACTAGATTTGCAGTGTAGGGACAGTTTTTTTATTTAAAGGAGATTTGAAAGGAGCAAGAGAGGTACAAAGGCAACAAAAAAGGTGCTCAATAAATAAGGTAAGAGGATAGGATATAGAAGTTGGGTCAATAGACTTTTTTTTTTTTGCCTTGAGGGGCAGCTTTGTGCTTGATCACTGCAAGCTGCAGTCTAAATAAATGATAAACTAAATCTCTTGTTCATATTATACTCCAGGTGTCAAGCCTGCTTCCAGGATGAGAGACATTAAGGGGATGCTTTGTGTGGCTACAGATGGGTATTTAGATTATTTGATCCAATGGTTGAATTATGTACTGGTATTGTGATGATAATGCCTGTTCCTGTGGAGGAGTGGCTAAGACCACGATCTCCTTGGAGTGAACAATCCAGCCTCTCGTGGAACATCAAACCCAGCTTCACTGAGACTGCATGCAAGACTTAGCTAACCAGAGTAGGCCTTCAGTCAAGGCCTGATTAGCCAGAGTAGGCCTCATCTTTAGCCCATCTAAATCATGCTGACAGTGAACTTTTACCACAAAATGTGCCGACGCGGCACCCAAGAGGCAGACAACTTTGGGGAAGTAGGACTGCAAAGAAGGGAGTATTTGCTCAGTCAGCAAACCGCAAGTAGGAGGACCATATAATTATAACTTTTAGAGCTTAGCCTATCCTAGACTGACCGTTTGTATGGACAATAACTTTGTACAAATCATGTATGAGCTTTAGGTGTGTGAACAATAGTCCAGGACCAATCATATAACTGTCGCTAACGCATACTGTGCTTGTTTGTCTATATAAACTCTGTAACAACTTGAATAAAGGGAGAATGACCATACTCATATTTGAGGTTACGTCGTTACTCCGGGTCCGGCTCCCACTCCGACATGTTCCAGTCTGTGAACATCAGTAGCTATCCACTACTTCCTAACAGAATATGCCTGTTGAAGTTTAAGGAAATGTTGCAGATGGAGCAATGAACTTTGTTCACAGAGAGAAGCAGTGATACATGTATTGGTATAAACCAGGATTTAACAATGTTTGATAGTAAATGCAACAGTACTTTAACAAAATTTGAGATGGCAAGGTACACTTGGTTATTTATGGCATAGAGGATAAGATCAGACAACGCTGTCAAGGAAAGCTTCTGAGAGAGGAGTCTAGGTGCAGCTGGATCCAGTCCTAGTCCCAGACTTGGTCAATGTTTAAAGGATTATATATGTGCAATAAATCCTTTATGTCACTCAGCTAAGATTTCAAAGTTTAGCATGCAATTACCAAGGATCTGCTGCAGCAGGGAATCTCTGAATCTCAAGAAACAAACTTGGAGCAGGCGTCTTTGCTCTAGGGGAGATCCTCGCATGCAGCCCATTGCCATGATGAAAAGCTCAAATGACTTTCGAGCTGTTCCACTCTTTATGGGTGTCAGATCATTAACCTATTGTCATATTTGCATATTGACCACAGTACCAACATTGACCAAGTTAGCTCTTGGTTACTGTGTTGTTATCTGTCTACCTGAAACCATGGAGAGGCAGGTACAGCCATCATGACTAGATGCATCCACAGCTGGTTATCACTTGGGCAGGATGACAGGAGATAAAGTGCAGGTTGGCGCATTGTGGGGTGGTGGTGAGCATATCATCATGGGAAAAAATCCTGTAAGCTTGCTTTGTTATCTGATATGCCTTCCAATTTCCAGTGACCTAAATTGTTTAGAACTATTCATCATATTTCCAAGATAAATTTTCCCCTTTTAGAAAGCACAGTAGAGAACAAAAGCTACCTCAGTGGTTCATGGTGTGGTCTAGTGCTTTTTGAAACAGGTAAATGCTGGTTTGGGTTTTTTTTTTTTATTATCAGCTGCACAATACAAAATCAAGAGTGTTAAATAGTTTTGTATGACAAGACTAATTGCCAGTATGTTGGTAAAGAAAAATGGTATGGTGCTTATTTGCAAAGTAGATGGGCATTAAAGAAAGCTGAAAATATTTTGTACCCTTTTTCTATGCCATCAATGAACAACCTTGACTAAGATACTAATAACAAGAGTTATTTCTTCTTGGCTTTATTCAGACAAAGCTAATAAAGGTATTATTCACAAACTTTGTGTAATTCCACAATTAATATTAAACAATCAAGCAGAATTTTTTGCTTTATTGTGATTTAATAGTTCTTATATGCCGCACAGTAATTTCAAGTGGGCAGCAAATGATTCTTGCCATTATATGAAATTAAAATTTCTACCCCACTGCCTCTCAAAATCCACCAATTAATTTTTACAAATCAGTTTCATTCTATTATGCATTAAAACAGTAACAATATTAAGCATCTTGACAGAGATCTCAACTCAATGTGATAATTTTCTAACAAAGTTTTAGAACTGATGACTGATATCTGAAATCTTTATTCATATTTATGCACATCAAACATTAGAAATTTCTCATTAGGGATAAAAAAAAAATCACAAATGGGAGTTTGTGACACTCATGTGTTTGGATTTACTTTGGTATTCTCTCTTTTGGATAGAACATACTACAAAAGGAGACTGATGATTTTCTTCAAGATTCAGGGTTTCCTCTTTCTCCTCATTTTGCCTTCACTAGGAAGTCTGTCAAACTAACTGTTACATAAATGGTAGATGACTTTTTAGAAGGATTGTGATGCATCTGTTCATTAGACACAAATAACTGTAGACTTTAGAATGCTTAAATGTGCATGATGTGGCAGTTTTAATATTGGTCCTCATATTTTACAGGTTTCCTATGACATATATTTCTAACTTTCTTGTTAAGTCCTCAAGGATACTTTTAGTGGCAAAAATCTTCAGCAAATAAGAAGAAACTCTCCAAAGATTTATGTCAGCAACTTCCAGTAATAGCATCATTCCCACTATTTCCCACAATGTTTAACTTTTAAAATCAAAATCTATTTCAGTATATACCAGGACTGAACTGTATGAAATTGGAAAATAATAACTAGCTCCCAAATTTATTTAAAACTTTAGTATAAGACACATGATAGCAAGAAAGAGAGAAGGTATGGAGACAAAAACCATAAAATACTGATCTGCACAATGGCACATGAAGATAGCTTAACCATCAGCATAGTCATCATGGCAATGACAAAGTGGCCTTAACAGCTGCTGAGGCCTTCTGTTAGCTTGCTGCTGGTGGTAAAAATATACTTGTAAGCCTTCACTGAGCCCTGAAATCAGAAAAGTACAGCACAAAAACCCTAAACAGATTAATTTTGTCTGTTTGGAAGATGAAGGTGGTGAAAACTAGTTCCAATGGAACAAATGGACCTGCCTATCAACTTTTTAAAGTGAGTAAGAGATCATAGCAGCTTCTGAAGTAGTTTATACTTGATGTGATGGAAAAGAAAAGGCTGGCAAAATGACATTGGGTTGTACGGTAATGATATATATTTTAAGGGTTATAAAACTTCAGTTCTGCTTACCACAGACCTAAAATGGTAGGCTGGATTTCACTCAAAATTTACTCTACATTCAGACTGAACAAACCTCAGCCACAGTCATTTAATCCATATCCCGCAATCCTAGAAGTAAATCCAAGAAATACAGCTTCCTGGAGCAGTCTGACTGACCTTCATGATCCAAAGTCATCCAAGGAGATTTTTTTATTCTCCTTGAGTTTTTAATTTCCAAAGCTCTCTCAAGAGTAGTGCTCTCATGCCCTTTTTCATTTCCTATTCCTTCAGCTTGCCCACAACAGGAACAGAAAAAAATCCACAGATCACACACATATATGTTCTTATTTCATATGTAATACCATGTGGCAAATGCTTTAATGGAATCTCTGATGTTGAAATCAAACAAATCAAACAGTAGTGAAGATTTTAAAATAATTACAACTAGTAGATCTCACCCTCTACTCTCAAAATCCTGATTCAAAGGTGACGGACACAGTATTCTCAAAAGGCAAGCCTGTGAAGTAAATTATAGTTCTACTTGATACTAAAAATTGAAAACTCAGTAAAGATAACAGTTTGATAGCATACTGATTTTACCTAAACTTCATCCTCCTCTTTACTACACCAAAAGTAATAATTAACTGTCTCTCTCTTTCTTTTAGGAGCTAGGAATCTCACCCACATCTCCCTCAGCTCCACCAGTGCTAGATGCCTTTTATTCAAATTGTCTAAATGATTAACATAATAAAGTTAAACCCAAAGCGATTGCTCTTACCTAGCATTTAGCTTGAAGGATTTTATTTCTATTTTAAACCTGAAGGGCTTGAATGCTCAAAAGCTTGTCTTTTTTCCCAGCTATATTTAGTCTAATGCAACAACATTACACATTTCTAAAAATACTCTCTCATTAGCTAATTGGAACACTTTCATTTTTTTTTTAGAGTTAACCACAATTTAAAAAACAATGCAAAACAGACAAAAAAATGAATAGTTGATCCCATCTGTTGGGGTTTTGTTTGTTTTGTTGTTTTTTTTTTTTGCTTAAGTACTTAAGTATACACCAGCAACTAGGAAATGCACAGTGTAGATAAAAAAAAGAATATCATCAGTATCATATTTCCTATCTAAGCTCTGGAGCTCTGGAGTAGGGTTAGAGCCACTGATGACATTTCAGTTCATTGTTACACCTGGGAGTTAGTTCTGTGTTTCTTTTCAGAAGTTCAGACTTTGTTCTTGCAACTTAAAATTACATGTGTTCTTAAGATAGAAGTGTCTCTAGAGGGTATGAGTTCAAGGTTAGATCTACCAATTAATACTTTAAAAAAGTACATTGCCTACAGGAAATGCAATTATAATTTATGACTTCATTGCCAAATACAGTAATAAGTATTTTACAGTAACTTTGATGAATACAGAATAGGATGAAAAAAGAAAGAGACCAATGTGATATTTTACATGTGTGTTCACATAGCTATATGAATTTAAGAATGTATTTACCCTTATCATTTTGAAATAGAAAAATATGAAACAATTTTCTGCAACTTACAAATTAACAGCAAGCATCAGAGAATATTTGGAAACAAGCGCCAGTATGTGAGATCCTGAAAATAAACCAAATAAACAAATTTATTAAACTTAGGAGAGGAAGGCTATCATTTTTCTGTGTTAGAAGTGGGAATCCGTTGGAAATAAATGACTTAAAATTCAGCTGTCAACATGTTGCTATAAATGCAGTTACTTAAATGGCAAATCTAGTGTCATTTGCAATGTCCCAGCGCCCTCTACATCATCTTCACCTGCCACCCCAAAAAGGCAGAAGTCTTTTAATAGCCTTGAGTCACTTCTGTTGGTCTTTGTAGGTGACAGTAGATAGGACACAGAGTCAAAAAAAAACTTATGCCCTCTTTAGCAGCATCTGCAGGACAGATAGGGTATCTTAGGGCTGCTTCAACTACTCCGGTAACCTACTTGTTAGCTACTGAATTGAGCTTGCTGTTCCTAGAGGTGAGTTTAACATCTAACATGGTGATTGTTTTTCTGGTTAGTTTTTAGTGTGTGGAGCCAAATGAGACTCAGATGACAACCTCTGCATGGCCAAGAGCTAGGTCTGTCACCAGCCTCTACTAGCTGAACAGACACAATCTTCAGCAGTTACACTGGGAAACTGAAAGCCTGCTCACTTGCAGACACCTGTACTTAGACATATAAATGAAGGCATCAGAGCCTGAAAATGAATCTTTCCCTGCCAGATTTGCTCAGTAAGTCTTGGGAAGAATGCTGATGCAGTATCTGTTCAGTGAACTACTTAACACATACTCATGAGGACTATTCAAAAACTTTTAATGCCATTTCTGCCTCTGCTAGAAATTTGAAGTCAAGCCTTGCAAATGTTTCAATTTTAGACAGTTCATGTAAAAGCGTTTGTTTTCTATAGGTGATATCAGATTCTGCAGCATGTGGAAATACAGTGAGTGATATTCCGAGGATATATTGGAATTTCTGTGCTAGCTAGAAGAAAACAGCATACTTGTGGATTGTAAATTCTTATTTATATCATATGAAAATTTTATCAGTCCTTCTGTCTCCAAACCTGGACTTCGCTAGGACAGAATCATGCCAAATGATGATATGGAAAATAACACCAGATGAAATAGCTATGATTCCAAGCTTTTCTCTGGCTGAATAGATTTGAGAACAGGTTTCATGAAAATATCTCTTTTAGGGAACAATTTGCAATCATTACAAACTCAAGCACTTTGCTGAAAAAGAGGGCCATCATGATGGTGAAGTTCACTTTACATTTATGCATTAATAGTATCCTGGGGCATATTTATTTAACAGAAAGTAGGTTAGGTTCCAACTTGCATGATCTCTAGCTGATACTAAAAATGGTATAGAGATCTACTCTAGAAATAACATATAAATCCATTTTACCTTTACGAAAACTGTTCAGTAAAAGTTTCCTACCTTATTTTTTGAGACATTTTATATCACAGAAGCTCATTTTAACTTACTTCTTTATTGGTTGCCAAGTCACCAATAGGTGTTATATTTAAAGAAAAAACACTTGAGTACTGCTTGTTTAAGATATATTACCACAAAATCACAGAATCTTCATGGTTGGAAGGGAACTTTGACATCATCAAGTCCAACAACGACAACAAAAAAACCCAACAAAAAACCCTGACACAACATACCCACACCACACCCACCTGCAGACAGACAAAGACCAAGAATCTCAGGCATTAGAACATGCCCTGAAGTGCCATGTCTACACTATTCTTAAATACCTCCAGGGATGGCGACTCCACCACCTGCCAGGGCAGGCTGTTCCTATGCCTGACCACTCTCTCAGTAAAGTAATCCTTCCTAATATCTAATCTAAACCTCCCCTGATGCAACTTTAGACCATTTTCTCTGGTCCTGTCATTATTCACTTAGGAGAAGAGGCCAATACCCACCTCTCAACAACCTGCTTTCAGGTAGTTATAGAGGGCAATGAGGTCCCCTCTCAGCCTCTTCTTCTCCAAACTAAACATGCCCAGTTCCCTCAGCCTCTCCTCAGATGACTTGTTTTCTAGACCCCTCACCAGCTTGGTAGTTCTCTGGACACGCTCCAGCAGCTCAATGTCCTTCCTTTAGTGAGGGGCCCAGAACTGAACACAGTACTTGAGATGAGGCCTCACCAGTGCCGAGAACAGAGGCATGATGACTTTCTTACTCTGATGGCCATGTTATTCCTGTTACAGGCCACGATGCCGTTGGCCTTCTTGGGACACATGGTCACACTGCTGTTTCATTTTAAGCCAGCTATCCACCAACACCCCCCGGTCCTATTCTGCTAGGCAGATTTCCAGACACTCTTCCCCAAGCCTGTAATTCTGCCTGGGGTTGTTGTGACTGAAATGCAGGACCCAGCACTTGGACTTATTAATAAACCTCATCACCTTGGCCTTGACCCATTGATCCAACTTCTCCAGATCCTTCTGTAGAGCTTTCCAATCCCCAAGCAGACCAACGCTCCCACCTAGTTTGGTGTCATCTGCAAACTTACTAAAGGTGCACTCAATCCCCTTATCTAGATCACCAATAAAAATATTAAAAAAGACTGCCCCCACCACTGAGCCCTGAGGGACACCACTAGTGACTGGCTGCTAACCGGATTTCATCCCATTAATCACAACTCTCTGAGCACAGACTTCCAGCCAGTTTTCTATGCAGTGAAGGGTACATTTGTCTATGCCATGATGTGCCAGCTTCTCCAGGAGAACACTGTGGGGAACAGTGTCAAAGGCCTTACCAAAGTCCAGGTAGACAATATCCACAGCCTTCCCCACACCAAGAAGGCAAGATATATACAAATAAATATTTTATATTTATGTATATACGTTAATATTATATATTTATTTATGTATATACATATACTTTTATATTTATAACTATATATAATAAGGTTAATATCTTAGAAAGGGGGAATTATAAATTGCATTTTAGACCATGTCTATTTTTGTACGTAGCTGGAACGGGGTAGCACAATTTACTTCATATTATTTGCAGGATTTAGCCATGCATGAAGGAAAAAATTCTAATTAGATATTCATTTATGTACATTATTTTTAGGTTTTTTGCTGACTTGAGTAGCCCTATGAGAAGAACATCTGCTTTTTTATGAGGTTTCTCGAGTTGTTTCTTACACAGTGAACGCAAAACTCACAGTGTTAGAGGACAACTCTCTCAATATAGTTAGAGAAGTCATTCCATGCATGGTTTAAGCATCTTTCCTGTTTAAATGAACCAGGAAGAAGTCATTATTAGCTTTAGCTAGGGTATTACAAAACCTACTGGCTAAAACTTTTATATTAGACATATAATCAGATTAGGCTGTTTTAATTTAAGCACATATTGTGTTTTGTGTGCTCATTCATTCTAGCCTATAAGACAACAAAAGGATAAATTTTAAATTCCACATTGAAGCCACACAATACCTCCTCCAAGACATGGAAACTTTTCTTTCAGGCTAAAAAGTGAACAACTAATTGACTGAATTGTAATGCAACACCATTGTACACAGACAATGCAACTGCCACCCAGACTTACACAGAGACATCCTCCAATGTAAGATATATTTTTGGGGGGATAGCTGTAAGTTATGTATAATTTGGAAAGAAGCAGGTGGAATCGTAAAATAACAAGAGAATTCAGACTGGAAGAAACATCTGTCAGTCATCAATTCTAACGCCCTCTTCAAGTCTGGTCAAATAAAGTAAGGTGTTCATGACCTTGTCCAAGTTGGAATATCTCTAGTCATGGAATTTCCATAGTGTCTCTAGGTTGACAATTCCTGGGCTTGATCGCCCATGTCACAAAATATTTTCTTATACATAGTCAGATTTTTAAGTGTTCCAGCTTACATCCTTTAAATCTTTGAGACGAGACACATTTGTTTTCTTTACACTCTCATATTAAGTAGCTATAGGCAACAATGACACCTCCCATTAACTTTCCCTTCTCCAGCCTGTGCAATCCCCGTTACCTTATCATCTCCTTATATGGCCCCTGACCATCTTGGTGGACTCACCCTAGTGTGTCCATGTCTTTTTTGTATTAGGAAACCCCATACTATGTGGACTCAGTGCTGAATAGAGAGGAAGAGTCATTTTTCTTGGCCTGCTGGCTATACTCTTACTAATGCAACCCAGAATGTTGCTGACCTTTCCTGCAAGGGCACTTTGTGAACAGCTAGAGGTAAGGTCTGAGGACTGGAAAAACCTTAGTTATCTCTCAGCAGCATCCCACATCTGATAACTCACCAAACAGCAATATTCCTAGGGTACCAAGTCAGGTTAATGGATTGTTACTCCCATTCCCTGCAGCACATAGTCTCCAATCACTGTTATCTGCCACCATGTTTGGGGCAGACACTAGTTTCTGTCTCAGTTGACACTGGTGCTTCCATTCTGAGAGCTGCTCCTCCTTGCCTGTTGCTAGGGCAATATATCTCTTCTGAAGCTGCAGATATGCAAATGGAGAATAAATCCTCTCTGCTGCCATAAAGTACAGACTCTCTGTCTTCCTTGTCATTGTACCTACTGCTCCTTTCAATGTTGTCTCTACCTGTGGATTATTCCTTGCAATATCTGGCTCAGGCTTTTGTCTCTGCAGGGTCTCTGCACAGACATTGTTGACTTATGTGTGCTGTGATTTAATTCTGGTAGACAACTAAGCCCCACACAGCCACTCTCTCATTCCCCCCAAGGAGGGCTAAGAATGTAATAAGAAAGGTAAAGGTGAGGGAAACTCATGAGTTCAGATAAAGACAGTTTAACCTGTAAAGCAAAATTTGCATGAGAGAGCAAAGCAAAATAAGGAATTCATTCCCTATTTCCAAACGGCAGAGAGATGTTCAGCCATCTCGAGGAAAGCAGGGCTCCATCATGCATTACAGTTACTTGGGAAGACAAGTGCCATAACCCCAAATACCGCCCCCCCTTCCTTCTTCATCCATTTTGTATTGATGAGCACAACATCATATTGCACGGGATATCCCTTTGGTAAGTTGGGATCAGCTGTCCTGGCTGTGTCCACTCACAGCTTCTTGTGAACCCCCAGCCTGTGCAGGCTGTGCAGAGGTGTGATAAGCAGAAAAGCCTTAACATTGTGCAAACACTGTTCAGCAATATCTAAAATATTGGTGTGTTTGGTATCTAAACCACCAATGTTTTAGATATTGCTGAATAGTGTTTTGGTCACAGATCTCAAACATTATGCTGTACAAGCTATTTGAAGAAAATTAATTCTGTCCCAGCCAAAACAAATACATTGTGTTCTGTGAGTCTACCATCATTTCTTCCCCCTTAACTGATGTTACAAGGGAGAAGAGGAAATGAAAGAGTTAGTTAACCTGTTAGATATGAAACTGTTGACATTGTCATTGTTATCCTTGCAATAAAAAGAGAGGATAAAAAGACAATGCATATTCTATAAATCTAAACATTTATGTCCCTAGAGCAAATGGAGGTGACTAATTAACCCTTAGAAAAATAGATGGGAAATCATTTAAGGCATTACAAAGGCTGTAGAAATGGCAGACAGTCAAGACTCGTCTAGCTAGCCATAAATTAGGAGAGTATCAGCCCCAGAGGGAACAAAAGAAGGGACAGAAAAATCACAATTGTGAAGAACTCTCCCTATTTCAATAACATTAAGAGCTTCTCTAATGAGTACAATTGGCAAGGGAAGTATTTAGCAATGTATAGTACTACTTAAGACATATTAAGCACTTGCATTTCCTTATGCCTATTTCTCTGAGATATTTTGAAGGACAAATGGTGTCTTGTGACAAGGTAGAAAGAATGCTTTCATAATTTTTTTTTCTTTGTGAATGTGAAAGAAGTAGAGAAATCTTCATATGTAGATGCTTTATCAGTTTTAAGAGAGACAAAATCTAAAACTTCCAAAGCTGATCTGTCTTTAGAAGACAGATTATTACAGAAGAAGGACACAGAAATGTGTAGCACGGCTAAATTCTGTATTTGTGGGGGAACACAAGCAAAATCTGGTGTGTCCATTATGTATCTAACAGCATACAATGCATTTTTGTCCTGTATTGCTCTGCACTTCTTGCAGTTATACAGCGGTTAACTTCAATTCTAACAATATCATTACAGAAATCAGAAACTCAGACCTTTTCAAAGACCTTGAAAGCAAGCTATTATCATATTGTACTGCCCACTGACATTGAAGTACTTAAAAAAATATCTTTTCTCTCTGTTGTGTGTAAGTACAAGTGAGAGTTCTACTGTGAATAATTCCTAACAAGACAGGAGGGCATTCTATCACCATAGTCTGCATAACCTTTCTAGATTTTAGGTAAGGGTCACCACTTCCACTTCAATGTCACCACACTGCCTTACCAAACCCATGCTTAGGATTGATGGCAGGCTATGCACACTGAAGAAAGGTGAGTCTGCTCTGTATCAGAATAGACAGTGTTGTTATCAGTGAATTCATATATAATTCATATTTACTTGCGTAAATGCAAATTAAGTAAAAAAAATAAAAAGACCACTGTTATTCCCTTCTCTCTAAAATCAAGGACAGAGAATTTTATCAGGTGGAAATAAAACTATAAGGATCTTTCTTTAGAAGTATCTAGTTTTACTGAATGGGAGAGAGGATTCCTCTAAACTCTAAGCACTAGATAATTCACCTGATAATTTCACCTTATTTTCTGTCTGAATATCACCCCTTCTTTTTTTCCAGCAATGTGTATCATTAAGTCTTGCCTTTTAGACATGGATTATAAAATCTTACACACATTATATTAAAGGAATGGTCATGGAACCACCTGAAGAAGGGGTTAGAGTGTGAACAGAAAGATTTTCAAAGGAATCTAAAAGAAGTAAAACCACTAAGAGTTTTTAAACCAAATATACATACAAGCACTTTTTTGGAACAAGCATATTAGTTTAATACTCTGTATTCAATAAATCTAGTCCAGTCTCTGTTGAGAAATTTAACTCACAACAGTGTTTCAGGAGGCAAGATTCATGCTGGAATGTCTGAATATAGATGTGCGGAAATACATCGTTCTGCAATTATGGCATTAGAAAGACACATGAATCTTTCTAATTCAGACAACAACTTCTAACAGATGACACCTAGCTCATGCAAAAGAATTGTGAAATGATATCTCTGCTTTGTTTTGTTTGATCTTAATTTAATGAGGATATTATTTTATTTATTTATTTAACATATTGTTAATTAATGTGTTCAATTTTAATGACCATCAAGAATGCTGTCAAACTGTTTATGTGACAGGATCCCTTGGAGATATTAAACATACAGTCCTGAGAAATTTACAGGGGATATATTGTTGCTCTCTTTCTATGTTAGTATATTGAAAAACAATGTTGAGATACTGAACAGTCATCATTTTTTATTCCATGCAATCACTAGTGCTGGAAATCTAGCTTTTAAAAGATTTTTTCATGGCCTTATAGTCTGAATAGAATAGAAAAGAAAAGAAAAATGCTTTTTCTTTGTTTTGTGAATATTTTCCTGGCATAACTTTTGTATTGAGATCAAGCTGTCTAGAAATATTATTGTTGAACTTGGAAGTACGGTGTTTTAATGGAAGAAGCTTGAACCTCTTGCTATATTTATCATACGTGTCAGTCCAGTTCACTAGACACCCACCCAAAACACTTTTCAATCCTGCCTGTGGGGGATCCCAACAATACTGTGAGAAATTGATCTAACCTCAGAGAGGTGCCAAAATGAAGTTTGGCTGCCAGTCAAGCGAGCATTTTAAAAGAAATATTACTGCAAAGGCCCCAAAACATTTTTAAAAACTGATGGCAAATTCAAATATCTCCAGCAGGTGGAAAAGTGGGACCACCTGGCAATAGGCCAGAAATCATTTTTGGTTTGCATTTAAGTTATTTTGGATGCATGCCACCAAACCAGATGCAGCATCTGCTTCTGCGGCTGCTGCGGAGGGCAACAATAATTCTTCAGGCTAAAAGTTGCACAAGCATCAGAGTAACTCAATTGATGAGAGATCAGTAAGGGACAGGAGACTTCCTAATTCTGGCTCTTGATCTGTGAATTGAAATGTAGGTAATGAATATAAAGTGACCTGATTTAAGGCAAATCACATTAAAAATAGAAGCTAGTTTTGCATTCTCAAAGAATATTTTCCAATTTTTACTCAGATATACACAGATGTGTATGTGCAAAGTACTTAGCATATGAATGGAAAAGAAAAAAACATCTTTTATAAGGCATTCCATCTCACATGGAATATCTTTTAACTCTTGGTTTAACATATAGCTTAGCACCCTAGAAAGCAAACCTCTGACTGTGAGATGATTCATTGGATTTTCGCTACTTCTTTGATAAGCCTGGTAAGCTACTGATTTCTGTAAACTGATTCAAGAAACCTTGAACTATCAGTACTATAAAGAGGATTAGTGTGAAGAATGGAGTGAGACAAGACCCTTATTGTGTAAATAGGACAAACAAGTAATAAATGGAATAATAGGGAATTAATAGTTCTTACATCTCTATTAGTAAAATTCTCTTCTTTCTACACTCAAAATCTTGTTAAGAGTAAAAACGAACACAACTTCTATGTGGAGCCAATATTTTTTTATTAGTCTGATTAAGACCTTAGGTGTCTAATCAAAATGCAGCAAGGACTTATTATTATTCTGGTTACACTGAAGCTAACATTTATACTCAGTCATACAATCCAAATACATAAATATTATATCCACTGGCATATTTTTCTGTAGTGTTATGTTTATACTTCCAAGCATCCTCTGAGTCCTACAGGCTAAAGCTTTGCTCTTCAAAAAATTGGAGCAGGGTGTTATTATGACAAGTCACCAGTACCCTGGGGTTCTTACTCAGAAGAATACAATGTTGATGGTGGCAATTTTTTTCTCTTTGGCCTTGGACCCATTTTTTAAAAAATTCTTAATTCATATTATTAATATGTATATGTTTATATTTGTGATAGTGATATCAAAAGGAAGATGTCCATACCACCTTTTAGGAGAACTGACGTTTCTAGAATAAAAATCTAGTAGTGTGAGATATATCTGGATCTTTAGTCAATGAACTCTAAATAGATTTATACTCATTTTAATTTAATCCAATTTGCTGTCCTTTTGAAGTCTTGAGTTTTGCTGACATGTCCCATTCTTTGTGTCATTTTGTAGTCATACCTCATTTTCTGTTTTTATTTTGGTAACTTTCAAAGCCTTGTTATTAATATTTCAAACTTTTTTGGATCTGTTTAGTTCAAAATGGCAGTCATTACAACTTATATCTCCCTTTTTTCCAGTTTCCTGCAGCTGCTTGTGCAGGCCTGGTATCACTCCTGCTGTCAGTTAGTGAGTGAGACACAAGTGGGAAGTAAATAAACTTCAGTACCATGTTGGCTTGGGGATGGCATGTTGACAGCCTCCTGCTCTTGCCTTTAGCTCACTGAACAGTAACTCAGCCACAATCTGTGACTGAGAAACACATTTTTCACTTTCAACATTGTTATTAACAGACTACAGAGAAACCATCCTGACACTAAACCATAATAAATTAATACATCATCTTCATCAAATGGCAGACTAGGAAAAAGTATAGCATATCAGTTGAAGAAATTGTAGTCTAATATTGTTCCTATACTTGACAAAATAAAGATAATGCCATCATAGAAAAACTTTGCATTTTAGTAATTGTGAAAATACTTGGATGATGAAAATATTTCCTCTTTCTAAATTTCTAGATTGACATGAGCAGTTGATCCACTTTCACATGGATATTGAGCAGAAAAAAAAATGGTCAAACTTAATACTTAAAGAGTGTCAAGAGGACAAGGCCAGTCTCTTTTCAGTGGTGCCCAGTGGCAGGACAAGAGGTAACAGACGCAAAGTTGAAAATAGGAAGCTACATCTCAACATGAGGAGGACTTTTACTTTGAGGGTGGCAGAACACTGGAAGAGGCTGCCCAGAGAGGTAGTGAAGTCACCATCTCTGGAGACATTCAAAACCCTCCTGGACATGCTCCTGTGCAACCTTCTCTAGGTGGACCTGCTTTGTCAGGGGACTTGGACTAGATGATCTCCAGAGGTCCCTTCAAACCCCATATCATTCTGTGATTCTGTGAAACTGAAATGCCATGGCCCTGAAGGCCCCCCCCCCCCAATCTTCTGCAAATAATCTGTAAATTATGGAACCATATGACAAGTTTGACATTCAAAATAAAGGCTTAAATTTAGGGCTTTTCATTTACAGTTTTGTATATTAAGAGGACTATCTATGAAAAAGCCATCCTACTAAAAAGTCAGTTGAAACTGTTCTTTTTCCACATGCATAAATGCCTGCATTTCAGCATCTCATCTTTAGTTAACAGCTCCTGTATGAGCTGAAATTAATTCCACTATACAGATCTTTTGCTGCTAACTGCTTAAACCTTATGAAGTTCAACGTCATTCCACCCTGCCCATCCAAAAACACGCTTTCTTGATTGTGTAGTTATCAAATAAATCATAGACTATTGTTTTGTTTGGGAAGACACATACCATGGACATCATATTTCTTGTAGTATTTTCAGGGAAATTCCAAATTTGAAATGCGAACATGATTTTAAAAAGTAAGCTCACTGCATTTGAAAAAAGTCAAAATATTTTTTTAATCTTCTTTTTTATTATTTGTCTCACATTTCATCTGTTCCAAACATTAGCAATTTTTAAAATTATTTTAAAATTGATACAGAGAATACTGGAATTGCTGGAAATCTTTCAAAAATCACAATCAATATTTTCTATATTAAAAGGTTTTGGTGTATTTTTGTTTTTTCCCTAAGTCCTTCAAATAGTGCTCCTACCCATACATGAATAGGAAACATATCCAATATAATGCATATTGGTTTAGATACTGCCAGGTGATGCTTATATTAATCAATGACTTTTTCAGCTTCCTATAGAAGCTAAGAGGGAACATAGACAGGGCAAACTGATCAAAAGAACATTCTGTACCACAGATGTAATGCTCAGTATATAAATGGAGGTTAGCCTGGGGCAAGGATCCATGATCAGTGCTCAGGACAATCTGGGCAACCAGTCACTGGGTTGTGAGAGCAGCTTGTGTTACATTGCTTGATTTTGTATATTTTTTTTACTATTGTTATTATTTTTAACATATTTCCTTTTTTTGTTATTGTTATTCATTATCTCAACCCACAAGTTTTTTTTTTCCCTTTCTCCTCATTTTCTCCCCCTTCTTGCTCCCTTTAGGGGAAAGGGGGAGAAGTGAGCAAGTGGCTGCATGGTCCTAGTTGCCAGCTGGGGTTAAACCACAACTGGTAATTTCTTCATAAAATCATTGAAGAAGAGCTTGATTTCCTAAAAATGAATTACATAATCAAACTTCATTTTAAGATTATAACTTATTAGAAAGTTATTATTTCTTATTTCTCTTATATCCTTGAAGTTAAAGTAATAAGATATTCAATATTACATGAATATGAATTAGATTGGAGTCATTGTTACAGTAGGAATTTTATGAATGAAATTAAATTCAAATAAAAAAACTGAATTACAATATCAATTAATGAACACTTTATTTTCATAAACATTAATGAATTCATTATTTCTTTAAAAAGTATTGTATAAAATATTGTCATCTCAAATATTATAAAAAAAGATTTAGTATAGGCATTAATGCTGAAAAGAAGATATCCTTTTCACATGATCAACTTCTTTATCTGGATAAACTGCAAAATATTAGGTTTTGCTTACTGTATTATACAACCAGCATTCTTCAGCTTGGTTGTAGGCACAAAGAACAGATGTTTGATTTAAAACAAGGATGTAATGCCATGCCATAGCAAAACCAGGGTAGCTTAAGAAAATGACAGCACTAACATTCTGCTAGCTTATGCTAATGAGAGTTGGCAACATAACAGTGTATGTCATTATAAACTGTCATCATGAAAAATTATGAGACACCAACTTGCCAGAGTTGCTACATTTACTGAAGCCCTTAGTATTTAAGTTATTCTGCTGCTTGAAGAAGGGAACAAAACCAAGACATATTAGAAAAGCCTTCTAATAGACACTTAAAAAGAAGATTTTTTTCCTGTATTTTTCTGGTTTGTATACATTATTGTATGCTGTACAGCTTATACACTAAGCAAGAACATTAGATTTTTTTTGCATACAATGGACAAGATGAGCATGTAACTTTCAATTTAAGAAAAAATCATATTAAAAAACATAAAACTTAATAGAATCTATGGTTTCCTCAACAGTATACAAGGGAGCATTGTTCACAAATGTTCAATTTAGATCTATATTTTTTAATTGTAGAACTGGAAGAGAACTAAAAACATCAAACCATAAATCTACCTGGGCTAATTAATCCTGTTGCAATAGGCTCCTGAGACAAAGCTATTTTCTCTACCATGACATTATGTCATGTAGCCGCCTGCTCACTTGGTAATAATGTGAATATTTCCAGAGAAGTGTTATAAATTTAGTACTGATACTCAGAAGACACAAAGAGAAATTCAGGGTAAAAATGCAGGAATGTGCTCTACTTTCAAATCATCATTGCCCCTCAGGGGTCCATGTTGCAACTGGTACCTTTAATAAGGTACCTGTTTAATACCTTTATTAATGACATAGCGAAACCACTGAAAAGAGTCTGGCTCCATCATCCTTCAGCCCACCCTTTAGGAACATGTAAACATAGAATAAGGTCTCCCCTCAGTCTTCTCTCTCACATGATGAATGAAAAGTAAAAATGCATTCATTTAATTGGTCTTAATTACTGAAGAGAGTATTTAAGTATTTACTTATTACATGTATTTATTTTTTGCAAGATGTCCAGCAGGGAAAACATTCTCAAAAAGCACAGACTTTAAAAAGGACATCCAATGCTCTCAATCTTTACAAGTGTGCTTAGCATTACAAATCAGAGTCCCATTGAAACCTTAAATATCTTGCATAGCAGTTTGGAAAAATGTTGATAAAACAACCATCCTCCCCCAATTTCACCAAGCTCAGCAATCTTACAGCATGGAAGCCTCTATCATGCAAGTGAAGAAAACTAAAGAATACCGTTGTTCTTTAAAAACCTATAATGTATATTTAAATTAAGCTATTATACTAGGGATATGGAGAAGACCAGCATTATAGTTCTCACATAAGCTTCTTAATAAGTTTGAATAGGCAGAATGAAAGGCAGAAAAAGCATGTTCTGTTGTATACAGCTAACACTGAAAATGAATTATATAATATACCCATCATTTAATGCATTTTTATAACATTATCTCAGTGAAGGAACTCTGTGTATGTATGTGTGTGTGTATTTAAATCACATAAATACCTGTCCTGCCTGTAAGTAAAGGAGTAGACTGAGAAATACTTACATTGAATTTTTTCAATTCGTAGAATTTGTGTTTAATTGAAGAAAATACTGGTTTAT
Organism: Scolopax mira; assembly: GCA_004320125.1. Taxonomy (NCBI): domain Eukaryota; kingdom Metazoa; phylum Chordata; class Aves; order Charadriiformes; family Scolopacidae; genus Scolopax; species Scolopax mira. The sequence goes on from BJBW01007956.1 coordinate 54,709, forward strand.
GCCAATGGCATAATATACACAACAACACACTTTCCAAATGAAGCAGAACAAATGGTTTAATCCTTGAACCAGTAGTAATGAGAAGCAGCAGGTTTGTTTAAGAATATGAACACTTTGTAAGTTTAGATATTGGCGTTTGAGAATGAATAAACAAAAAGCAGCAAAATTAGAGATGAACTCATACTAAACTAACATTCTTTCCCTGTAGATAAGATAAACAGCTAATTGGGAAAATTAGATTAATTTTAATATATCATATAAATGTCATTGTGTTTTGGGATTTTTTTTGCTTTTTTTTCCCTTTCTTCACTTGATTACCCCTTTAACTTCTGTCTCAACAGAAAGATATACCATTTGATCATACTAACAGGATCAGCTAACTGAGTTTCCTCCAGTGAAAAAGAAATGTAACATCTGGACATGAAACAGCACTTCCTTTAACAGACTGAAGACACCAAGCACTTCTGAGACTTCAACCTGACTCACAAACATATAAAGAAGACAGGACAGATGGAAAAGAGTAATGGCTACAGGCACTGCTCCTCTGCTAGTGCCCTATAGACTCCCAAAAACATATTTTGACCTTCTATAGCCTAAGGCATCAGCCATAACTTATCCTTCTGTAACAGAAGACAGTTTCACAAAAACCAGAGCTCAGCTAACCAAAGAGGATTATTGGACATGCCCGCCTAAGAAAAGGAAACAAGCAACATAGTTGACCTCTGAGACTAAGTAGTACATTTCTCAAATCAAAATGAAATACTTCAGAAAGTGTTAGATTATGTGGGTGCAGGGGAAAAAAAAACCAACTCGTTCTGCCTTCTGGGCTTGGAAGAGCTGAGGTCCTCATGATTCCTGCTCTACTGCAGAATCATAGTTAGTAAATGTGAACCACCATCACTCTGTAAAGCACAAAATAACAGCTCAAAGTAAGTTAACTGGTAGCCTATGGAGTTTCAAAACTTGTATCAGAAGATGGGATGGAATGCAGTGAGGGTGAGATAGTTCCAATTATCTTCTGTGAATTTTCTGTTAATGCCAACATTTCAAAATTATTAAACATTTTGGAACTATTAGACACTTCAAGTTCAGGGATCTTTGATTAGACACACATTTCCTTGTGTTATTTATTAAAAAATGTTTCTATCAACACTTCATTAATATATATTTTATTATCTTGTTTCTCTATAATGATTAACAACAGTGATCACTTTATTACGTAGCTCATTCCATCCCAGAGACACACTGTTTTTATAGGCTATGTATTAGAGTCACAAGAGTCTCCTTGGTCATGAACTCAGATTTATTCTGCACTCTTTTGAGAGTCATTTTAGGGCCTGAAGACATTTTCAAACTTTTCCTTATTTATTTCCCTTCACCTTCAGGTTTAGAATCTTTTGCTGAGATGCTATTACAAATTGTTTAATTACTCATTTTGATATATATTCTAAATATAGTTTATATATGCCTGTAGTAGGAATAAACTTATTCTAAGCAATGGATTTTACCCATTTACTTTCCTACATTTATTATTTTTATTTCAATACTACTGCAAAAAATCCTGACAAAGACCAGCTTGTGCATCTATGTACAAATGTAAAAATAATTAATTAAATTCCTATTTTCATTCTGAATAATAAACGATTTGTCTTCTGATGCAATGGAGTTCACTACTCCTATGGGAATTTCTGTGCAGCTTCCTCCTTTTCCAGTTTTTGCTTTCTTTTTTATGGATCTTGCCCCATTTCTAAACTGGGAATGGGTCATTGTTTTATGCTGTGTTGTGTATCTGTAATACTACACCTATACTAGCATTTAAAACAGGCCCAAGAACATTTGGTACCCCTTTGGGTTAGTAGAATGGTGTGACTCATGTCTAAAAAGCTATGTTGTATGGCAGCATCCAAGTTATCTACTACAAATTAAGTCACCTGTGGAGACTCTTAGTTTTTCATGGGCAGTAATAGTATTGATATTCATGCTAATAATTTGAGAAGATAAACAGCCACATGCCAGTGCTTTGACTATGGTCTGGTCTTTTTAATTCACAGATGTAACTGAAGTGTATCACCATATATGTTGGTTTTGAACCCAGTGTATTTTACTGTCTTAAAACTTTTCATTCTTTAGAGGGCTGTGCACAGCTAATGCACAATTTTCAGAGTAGTCAAGCTATCCCTCACCCAGAAAGATTTTCTTAAAGACTAATTTTCTAACTAGCTATTACTTAGTGTCAAATATATTTAAGATCCTTACAATCTTGATTGTTTTTTCCTAAGCCTTAACAGTTTTTGATTAATTCTAATTTTTTTTAACAGATTAAAATGCTCTAAATGTTCCCTTGTTTTGTATTCCTCATGTATTATGGATTCATAGTTAAATTTCTCTGCCAGAATTAGCTGAAGCTGTTAAAAAACATTACTTGTTTTACAGTAAATGGATGCTTGTCAGAAATTAAGTTACCTTCTGGCTGTCTTCTTTCCTACTGGCACCCACTCCTTATTAGTAAAGTACTTTTAAAAATCTTTTGCATTACCCCTGAATTATCTAAAAAGTTGAAATTTGTTGAGTTTTTAAACTATTCTGTTGAACTCCTTTGAGTCTCATGTTTATCTGATGGTTATTTTGTTTGCTTATTTGTTTGCTGGTTAGTTTGATGGTTGGGTTTTTTTGTCATTTTTTTTTTCCTGATTCATTTTAGTTCTGGTACTTGATTTTGTTCAGTTGCCACTAAGACTTCTGAAAGCTGCCAGATCTGCTTTCATTCAGAGTCTGAGATCCAGCTAGTATGAAGGACTAGTACAGAGAGGTCAAATAAAGCCTGAAAGCAGAAGAGATTTTAAAACAGCTGTGAAAGGAAGCTTGAATGCAATGTGAAAAAAAACAATACTATTTTATATGTAAAAATGTAAAGGAGAGGAAATAGAACAAAAAAACCCTACTGTATACAAAATAGCTGCCAGTTCCAGATGAAGACATTTGTGGGAAACGTGAACCAGAGTCAGGATGCCTTAAAGATTAATATTACAATGAAATTTGCTGTGAAAGAGAAGGTGACTATTCTATGCTATTTCTTTCTGAGAAGTGAAGGAGAAAGAGGAATGAGAAAAATACTTACTGTTTTTTTCAAGATAATGATATATCTTCTATTGTCTATGTACTGATATCCTAGAAACTAGACTGATATACACCACCTACATACCCTGATTTTTTTACATATGTGTTGTGATATACCAGTATATCTGCCATACACTTTTAGCTTAGATTGATAGGATTTTTCTTATAGTCAGATCCCTTAGCAATTTCAAATGGTTTGTTTATAAAACAGTGTCCACATTGTCAAAGGAACTTTTATTCTGTGACAACAAGCAATCCCTAAACTGTTGTCTTCTCACCCTACATGAACCTGTTTCAAGCTTGGGATAAGTAACATTAACATCTAGTTTTTCTTGTGGCTACCCATGCCTTCTTTGCTGATTTTTGTTTGTATGTTTGTTTCTTTGTTTTCTTAAAGTAGAAGTTTTATATCTTTTGATTCTGCAAGAGCATAGTGAAGCACTTTGTTCCACTGGGAAAAGATTGTCCCCTTGAGACTTGCACTCACTTTTAGCCTGCAGAGCTATGAGATACTGGAGTGTAAGGCTGTGACATTTTTATGAATAGAAATACTATTTTAGGTCAGTTAAGTACATTTATGTGCCTCCCTCTGGGCACTGTACAGTCAAACTAAGATTCAAAAATAGATCAAATTAAATTTTTAAAGACTGAAATATTTGCAATTTCTTTGGTTTTGCTAAGATAATCCAATATCAGGTTGTAAATACATGTGGGAAATGGGCATCTCAGCTGAACCAAAATAAAAAGAGAAATAAAGAAAATAAATTTTAAAAAGTAACTTACTCTAAAATCTACCCCAAATGTCAGGGTACCTGTAGTTCTTAAATTCCTTTATTTTAGAGTAAATATATATAAATGTTTTCTTCTTCCATTAAAGCACAGATATAAGCTTCCCCCTAATCTTTTATTTAAGGTCTAAAACTCTGCAATAAGATACACCAAAGGACGCTACTATTTAAATATCAGCCTTGCTATTTTCCACTGAGGATTAGCCCCAGAATATTATTTAAGTTTCAGAAACCAAAAATATAGGAATATAGTCACGCCTGTACTACAAAGCAAATAAATAAAAACAGATCCACCTAATTCTTTCTTAAAACTCTGTATTTTTCCCTACTGTTTGGTTTAAATTTGAGTAACATAGCTATAACATCCGCCAAGTCCTGTGCCAGGCATAGTAAAGGCTAATTTGGTTACATGCATTGATACTGCAACAGTCCAAATACTCAAGGTCCAAAATCCAGTTGCCATCATCTAAGCAAAACTAATGAACTAGAGCAAGCTCTCAGAAGGCTGGCAGTTATAGCTCTTACTGACAAAGTGGAAAATGAAGACTTGAGGACTTCTAAGATCTGAAAAGATTCACTTGCATGTGACAGAAGAGAGGTATAATCAGTAAATTAGGAGCTACTTTTCAATACTTATGTTGAATCTCACCTTGGTACAAAACCGCAGATAAGATAGGAGAGGAGGTACCTCATATCAATTTGCTGGAATAAAGAATTCCCTGACTATCCAAAAGTGAATAGCCCTTCAATAATGGAAATTGTAGGTCTGAAATTCTTTAGCTAGAAGAGAATCTAGAATCAATATATCTGTTTCCAATGTATGTTCTCCTGCTCACTGGATTATTTGAAAGATGAATGAAAGAACTACCACAATATTTTAAAATGGATCCACTTGTGCTTTCCAAACTCACGTACCAGTTCTTTGGGAAAGATTCAAGTTTATGTTTCATAAGTGGATGCAGAAAGCTAATACAGCATTCCTGTGCAATCTTTAGCATTTTCTTCGCATCTTTCAAGCATTACATCTCCTCTCCTCTCCTTCTCGAGTAGGGAGGGAAATGGCCTGGAAAGAATTGTATCACTTGCACATAATGTCTACATTCTTAACTCTTGCTTCTATTTATCTTTATGAAAGGAATCTAATATTTAAAGTTTCAATACTAACCTTGCATGCTTGCACATTGCTTGTTCCTCACATCCTTGTATTCCTGCTTTGCATTTAGCTCCAGTCAGCTTCCCTGTAATCCTGTTTTCTGTTAAAGTAATAAATTTAATTTGCTTCTGGTCAAACTTTTTTTAGTCTAATTTCTAACAGATAAATTTTAACAGTCTTTATTTTAGTTATTAGCAAGAATTCATTATTATACCTCTGGATAAAACAATTCCTAAGCATAGCCAATGAAATAATCTTTTTTTTTTTAATAATGGACATGATTATGATAGCATACAACTGAAAGCCTGAAAATATATGTAATAATTATTTACTTAGAATAAGCCACCAGTATAAGCTGTGAAACACAAATGTTATGTATATTAAATATAAGCAATTATAAAAATACATATTATGAAGAGGTGGTAGGATTGGAACTGATAGCCCTAAAAAATATATTACAATTTATTCTGTAGCTGTAATAGTGACAAACAACTGAAAATGGAATAATAGCCAGAACAACCACATGAACGAAGAAATTTATTTTGATTGCTATTTGCTATACAATGCAATGGATGCAAAACAATGATACAATTTCTTCATACTACTTCTAACAGGTATTCAGCAGCCGATAGTATACATGTAAAACTCCTATTACAATATTACAAATAAGTGTTCTCCTTTGTTTTCCTATGTACAGTCCATAAAAGGCTTATTTCACAATGCTGTTTACCTCAGAGGAGAAGAGATAAAACCCAGTAAATTAAAGAGACTTAAAATTCTCAGCAGCTTTTACAAAATAAACTAGTAAGTTACTATAACCATTTTAGGTGGATAGTATCTAAACCTGAATTTCTTTCACTTCATTCAGGATCATGTTCCTTCCCTTGAGGCTACAAAACCCATTGAGATCAATGGGAAACTTGATAGGGTTTAGCTCAAGTTCTTTTTATGAACATTAAAGAAATAGGTTTTTATGGTGCTTGCACAAAAGCTAATAAAAATAAGTTCTGAATTTATTTTCCCAAATGATCTACAGATGCATCATCTAATCCATGAGAAAGCAATGATTATATCAGCAGATAAAAATCTACTACCTGCTTTTTTAGCCCAGACTGCATCGGTCTATACAGTGAGCAAGCATGTGGCTTGTGCAAATAATAAATGAAACAAATTCTGGGTAGCTAAATCAATTATGCTGTCTGTGGATTTGACTCAATCACTTGTATTAGTATTTAAATGCAAGAGGAGCTATACACACTTTCACTTAAAATAATTTATTCATGTGACTGAGCTGTTGCTACCCCACATAATTAATGTAAACTCGCTTTTAGTGGTTTTGTTTATTGGTAAAGAAAGAAGTTGTCTTTCACAATAAATGTGGATTTTAAGAGTGCATTGGGTTTGATAATTCTCTCACCTGTTTGATGCATTATCTTACTCTTACCTGACAGTAATGGGAAGTACAATATCTCAAGTGATGTATTTTTTCCACACTCATTTCAGAGCTTTGCAACTGCAAACACTCTCAAATGCTTGTAGTGTTAACAGTTCGTATTTTCTTTTGTCTCGTATTAAAGGCCATAACACACTCAGGAGCATGACTATGGGTTCACTGATATATGGGTTCACTCACTTCCCAGGGAAGGTGTTCATCTCGTGCTGACCTGTCACTTTGTTCTTTAGCTTATTCCCTCATGAGATAAGAATTGGTCTTGCAAGTAACAGGAAGCTGCACTGTCATGTGGCATACACCCTGACATTTCCCTCCTCAAGCAGTCTTTATACTTTTCAGAGTCTCTCACTTAAATTCAAGCTGTCTTTTCAAGAACCTGAAGTGCTGGTTGACATTTCTGTTTACACCTTTCTCTAATTTTGGAACTTATCAAAGCTATGTGATTTAAAAACATATATTTAAATGAGGCTGCATCAAGGATTGTAACATGTTCAAAAGGTGGAAAGCAGCAATGGTTCAGCTTTCTTTGAATTATCCGCAGACACATTGTTTTCACTACTTTCAGGCCTGTTAACATTCACTGATGCAACGATGTCTTAGAGTCAGCATATGAGAGACCTGGATTCACTGAGCGGAAAGAACAGAAGATATTTCCTGCAAGAAGTAGATGAGCAAGAGCCTCCACAGGGAGATCTCAGAGGATCCTTGCAAACTATTGAGAAGCATGCACACTATAGACAAGGAGTGACTGGACCTTTGCTCACAAAGTCCACAGTAAAACTGCAATGATAACATGTCCGCCAACTGTATTGCAATCTGTACTCAACAACAAGCTCTCACTGCTTCAATGACTGAAACATGGCCTGTTGCTCAGGAGTTGTTCCAAGGCTGATGGATAAAGATGCCCTTCTCTGGAGAGAGATATCATTGCTCTTTAAGGCAATGCTATCATTTTACAGCCAGATGAGGAAGGGCACCTCTCACATGTGAATTTTCCCATTGTATACATGTACATTTTTCATGATTTAACATCTTAGGAACAAGGTAACCTGAAGTCCATGACTTTCATGTTCCTTCATAAACACTTAAATATCTTAAATATTATTTGTACTATGAGTTGCTTTTATTACTTGGCCTGTATACAGACACAGATTTATTGCCATTGGCACTGTTCCGTGCAGTACATATCATCACAGTCATTTACTGAGATCATAAATTTCCCCATGTTCCCCATTTAGATCAAAACAGAACCTACCCTTGTAGGACACTTGGGTACGTCCTACTTTGTGAGAAGTGTAGTTGTTCTATGGGTTGCTCTTAAACTATTCATAAATTGATTACTTGGACTATCTACAGTATTATTTGAACTGTATGATATATCATTGGTATTTCTGCTTTATAACATAAAGCAAGTAGTGAACAGCAAACCGTTTATAGAAAATTAAAAGATAAAACTAGAACAAGGTCCTATGATAAATATTTACAAGTTTGAAGCATCTGATAATCATTTAAATATTCATGACTACTCTGATCTAACAAACACTAACTTGCATGCATATTAACAGACATTTGCTTGTATTATTTGGTAGTCTTTAACTTGCATGGGTAGATCTCAATATCTTTGCCTTTCCTATACACTCACACATAAAATACTTTTTATAGTCACACATAAACCTGTACGTATTAATAATTCTCCTCTTTTTTTTCTTTCTCTGCAATATAAAACACACAGATGTTTTCCTTTCAGTTTGTGGTTTTCCAAGGATTGAGAGTCACAATTTCTTTGTTCAGTGAATAGAGAAGGAAACTGGTTTTGGCCCATCCAGAAATTTTGTCTTCAGAAAGAATATAACTGTCTGGCTGTTGGCCTTCACTTCTTGTTTTAGCAAGACACCAAGACTAAATATGACTGTCCTTAACCAGATGTTGGTTAAAGAAAGAAAAAATCCCAGGAAATATCAAGTAGGGAAACCTTTAAAATATCTACTTTCTCAACGACAGGCCATGCAACCCCCAATTGCCAGGTGGGCAGAATTTCCCTCCATAAGTTGGGCTGTTAGGCATTGTTTATGGGTCGTTAGGACTTGATCACAGGCCGTCCTCTGACAGAATTCTTGCTTCTATTCCTTCTTCGGGTCTCTGCTTCTTCCACAATCCTATTCACCCACATCTCCCCCTTTTTTTGTTTAAGGTACAAAATAATGCTTGTGTTATTATACATGTATGTTACATCCTGATGATTACATTGAATCTATACTATTAAAACTACTATAGTTTTAATATACTGTTAAGCTTATTGATTTTTAGAACTCTCTTATGCTATGGCTGGTTTCTACATACACTTCTAATATCATACTTTGCAAGGCAAGTACAGTATGCAGTTGAGCATACATGACTTTATCTATGCTTTTGTACCAAAGAAACAAACATGGCAAACATCACACAATCATTAACAGAATTATCAGGCCTGATAACATTAAAACCAATGATACTTTTATGAACAGGAAAGATTCATTGCTCTGTCATTTCTGATGGTTGTTTTTGATGCTCAGCTTCTAGATATGGTTGAACATATCATGCTGGGATCCACTTGGGACCATTTCCTGTGGAAACACAAGCATATCCTCACCCCTGAGTTATCAACGGCATGGGGCCTTCCCATTGTCCAGTGGCCATATCACAAATAGGGACTATTAGCCATGTTTTGAACATTGGGGAAGCTCTGAAGTGTTGATTCACTTGTGTCATATCAGTGTTGTCTCTGTTTAGAAAATGTAAAACAACGGTGGCTTTTCATAGTTGTTCCTGTTGCGCATCTCCCAGACTCACCCTTTTTTGTTTAAATAACAATTGCTTTAGCATTTGATGGGCACGCTCAACAATTGCCTGCCCCATAGGGGAGTGTGGAATTCCAGAGCTGTGGTGAATGCCCCATTCCTGCAAAATAAAAAAAAAATTAAAAAAAAAAAAAAGTTGTGTGTGGTTTTAGATACTTACACACGGGCATTGTCTGTCTTGATGGTTTCTATCATACCCATAGCAGTGATAGCTGCTAGCCCATGTCATTGGACATCTCGACTCTTTTCTCCTGTATATGCAATGGCAAAGATATAATTTAAAAAAGCACCAAGAGGGACATGTACATACTTCAGGTGACCAAATTCTCCAAAATGTGTGACATCTGTTTGCCAAATTTGCAGTGATGAGGGGCCACGTGAGTTAACTCCCAGTTGTAGCAATGGGGCTGTAGATTGGCTGTCATGTGCTTGGTCTTTAGTTAGCTGAAATTGCTTTTGTAGTTATGTAAGAGCTGTGCTTGTTGAAATAATTGTGGAGTGGCGAGGGCAACCGTGGCTTTGTCAGCACCATGGTTGCCTTTGGCTAAGGGTCCTGGAAGAGAGGTGTGTGACCATATATGCGTGATATAATAGACTAATTTATGATAGGAAACATAAGTTTTAAGTTGTCTAGGTTCTCTCTCAAGAACTCTAGGTTCTCACAAACTCTAGGTTCTTGACTTCCTTTAGGAAAGCACCTTTTATACGCTGAACAATTCTTGTAACATATAAAGAATCAGTTATGATATTGAGATTTACATCAGAAAAAAGATGAAAAGCATGCACAACAGCTACAAGCTCAACAACTTGGGGTGATCCATGGACACATTTCATATCTTGTTCCTAACAATTTTTGCAGATTTTTCAGTCTTTATTTTTAACGCCAGCTTCACTGCTTGTGGCTGGATGGAATGAGTTGTAATTTCCCATCCTAGATATTTCCAGGGTGGTTCACGTTGGACCTTTTCTTAGGCTATCTGAAGCCTGCTTGTTAGACAGCCAGGCAGACTTGGCAGATGACTGCAGGTATTTGTCTTTTTACACTGGGGCCATTTGTTCTTTTACTAAGTCATGCAAATGCAGCTGTTTTTGTCCTTTTGAGCAGCCCCCCACAGTAGCTGCGCTGACACTGCATCAGGTAAGAGACTCAGTCCTTCAGGTTCCACGCTGATATCTTGGCACCTTTTATCGTAATCAGTGATGGAAGGGTCAGCATTCTTAATTGTTTACAATCAACATTAGCATTTTTGAACACTAATTGTTTACTAAGAATATCGCGAGCTGCACGGTTATCTACTCGTCTCTCCGTTGCATTCCGGAGCCAATCAAGGAATGTAATATAGGCTTCTCCAGGAGCTTATGTGATACCAGTAAAGGAAGCTTCTGGAGCGGCTGTATCAGATACCCATCTGATCGCGTGCAGTGTAATTTCTTTTATTTGCTCAAAACACTCTCTGTCCATCTGGGCTTGTGCATCGGGAGTAGCCCGAGGCCCCTCACAGACAAATTAATTCACACCAATATATTTAAATTGCCAGTCGAGTTATACAATGCTCTAGCAGTCGCGAGATCACGGTACTCAGTCATGAATACAGCATATCGCATAGCCGACAAATTCACACCCAGCAAGAATTTACAATCATGAGGAGTCATATCATATCCGTCACCAATAGTCACCAATAAACTAAAGGTATATGCCGATTAAAGACCATAGTCCTTTACCGATTTTCTCAACTCTTTTGCCGCATCATAAGGTAGAAATTCTCAGCGGGGCTGCTGGCCGGCTTCGGGAAGTCACAGGGGAAGGTTGTTGCCATTCTGTATATCTCCCTGGGCTATAGCTTCTTTTCTACGCTGTTCCAGATCACTATAATACACAGTCCGAGTCAGCGCAACACCCCCAACCGCCCCCCTCGGCTCATCATCAGGGGGTACAGATTCGGCTCCTTACCAAGGTTCACAGGACCAGGGTCAAAAGGATGGTCCGCCCCGGGGTCTGATTTTGCGCCAGAGCATTACAAGGAGGTGGCAGTGGTAGAGCCGAGGAGCGCTCTGAGCGTCCAGAGGGATCAGGTTTTCCCTCTTTTCTAATCTGTGACAAGGCTTCTGACACTTGACGCCACACGGGTACATGTTCGGCAGCTGCTGTACCTCTTCCTGCGGCCGCCCTCCAAAGTTTTGTTCTTATCTTGTCCCACACACCCCAGTCAGAGGTGCCGGTCTTAGTAAAGTCCGGGACATTTTTTCCTACCCAGTCAAAGAAAAATAGTAAAGACAGGGTAGGTATAGAGTTTTAAAAATATACCGTAATCCTTCTAGATTCATTTGCTGCTCTTTTGGGTTTCCCTGCTCCTCTCTCGGTAGAGTTCCCGATCGCTCCCCTCTGCCCTGCAGAAGGGGACGGGCCGGCAGTAAAATCCCTCCTCGAGGCAATCCCTGGTTCCATCGGGATGCGCTACCGGTCGGGTCGTCTTTCAGTCTCCTGCGTAATGCCCCTCATAGGCCGCCATTTGCAGCGTCTGAAGACCCGGACCTCGGTCAATGATGCAACCAGAATCGTTGATTATAACAAACAGGCACCTTATATAGTGCCAATGTATCTTCTTTACCAACCGACAGCCCCTGCAACCCCCATCTGCCAGGCGGGGGAATTCCCCTCCATCAGTAGGGCTGTTAGGCATTGTTTATGGGTCGTTAGAACTTGATCACGGGCCTTCCCCTGACAGAGTTCCTGCTTATTCTATTCCTTCTTCTGGTCTCTGCTTCTTCCACAATCCTGTTCACCCACACCCCACCATATGAGCACATATACATTACATATTAACTTACTTAAACAAGTGACAGCAAAAAGATTAAGTAATTCTGTCCCTACAGGAATCTAAGACATGAACTTAGAAGCTAATACCTTCCAGACAGGACAAGAAACTTTTTCCTATTGCATAAGTAATGAATGGTATAAATTTCACGAAAGTGCACCACTGTGACTTTCTATGTCACAAAAAAAGCTGAGAAGAAGTCTGACAGAAAACAAAACAACAAAAAACCCCACAAACAAACATTTCTCCTCACAACTAAAAACATCCAAATAAATAATGAAGGATTGATTGTTCCTGTGGCTAATATTTTGGTTCAGAGGAAAACAAAAATAAGGGCTAAAACCAAGCCTTTATGGTTTTCCTTCTCTTTGGGAAGGCTCAGCTTGTATTTCAACCACAAAAAAAAAAAAATGGTATCTCAGTTCCTGGTAAATCAGTTGGCCAAGTGCTTTGAAGTTGCTTATCTGTTTCAAAATGGCATAAGGCAAGCCTAAAATCCAAGCCATCACAACATGGGGTCTTACTATCAAAAACACTGAAGGGCTGCTGAAATAGAATCAGTCCTATATCCTGATTTGATACTGTATGAGCAAAGAAGTGCTAACTGTAAATCCTTATTTCTAGGACTTCTCAATATATTTTTTTTCCTTTTCTTTTATTTCTTTCATACCTTCACCATTGGTTTGAGAAAACTATTTTACAGCCCTGGAAAAGACCTGGCCACCTTCTGCCAACGTCTCCACCCTATAGACTGCCTTCCAATGTAGGAACATAGACTATCTATCACACAGCTAGTCTTTAATTTTCCATCTTTCATTTTCCACTTTGGCTTTTTGAATGCTTACCATTTACTGTTCACTTTGTTATCTAATGTATTCTCTAACCAGTGGGGCTGAAACAAAAACTCTGAAGTGATCATCCCAAGGTAGGGATGAAATACGAGGTTGCAGTATTTCCCCTTGGGGTGTGGGTGTCACAGCGATGTGTTTCAGTAGCAAGGGCTGGCTTGCTTGCTTCTCCCCCCACCCCTGTTTCAGTTGCACCTGGGCAGCAAGCGTGGGAGGTTAAGATTTTATTCAAATGCAAAAGTTACTTTATTAACCAAAACCAGATTCTGGAAACAGAGGGCAAAAAAATTTGGAGTCACACTAACACGATAGAGGAGCTTTGAAGGACAACCTCGGCAGAAAGGCTCATTATCAGACTTGATCCTTCCTAGCCCCACAGGTAGGCGCTGTGAAAAGAAAGAAAACCTCTAGCAATAAAGTTGATTCATTCCTTGCATACCTTGATAAGGACTCCTGTTTCTCAGTATCTGAAGTGTTTCATCCTGAATCCTCATTCACAGGATGCCAAAGTTGTTTCCCAGGGAATAAGGACTATGTTGCAGCACACGAAAGTATTTGGTGCTGGTAATCTGAGGGAAGCACAATGTTACAGCAATATGAACATAAAAAGGAGATCAAAGGGATTGTGCCTTTTTCCATGTTTGAGTATCAATATGATCTTGATTACAGCTCTCATTTAGCATGCTGACCTAGACAAATTAAGACGACAAAACTTAAGATTTTACATTAACTTCTCTTTCTGTCATCCTGAGTGACCCAAATCAAGCAGAAAACTCTACTTCACAGAGAATGACTTGATGACACTGTAATTTTTAAAAGGCTAGGCTTAAATGAGTCAGTGGTAGATCAGTAACATTTGTAACAACAATCTAGTCTTAACATTCAATGATTATTTCATTGAATTATTTAAATCTTCTGAAGAAACCAGTAATCTCCCACACTCTCTCGGACTAGTAGTTTGTTTTCAGAGTTCCAAGTCAGTAATAAATCTTTCTGAAGAAAAACACAACAAAAACCCCATACAAACCCAAAACCCCACATTAAATATCTCTGGAAAAGAAGAAAGATAAAACAATATATTTTTTTAAAAAATCACATCTGTAATGTGGAAGTATATCTTTGTATGAAAGGATGCCCTAATCACATTAAATCATACTCAGTGATCCCAAGATCAAGATCACTAAAAAGAACTGTCGAGAGGCTACTTCAAGGAACTCTAGTGGGAATTCATAAGAGGGTGAGGAAAGAGGTGAGGAGCAAAAAAATTATTTTGCATTCAGTTCTTCCATCTCAGAGGAATAGAGCCAGAGATGCACAGAATGAGCAATAGACTGATTAACATAAGGAATGACTTCTCTATCAAGACCATTCACTTTTAAATAAGTGTTAGGAACTATCTCTTCATCTCTTCCTTCAGAGGCCAAACCTTCAATGTCCTCTTTTCTAAATTTAGGGTAGTTATGCTTCAGGGAAAAAGAATTGTTTCAAGCCATCTCAGCTCAAGAGGGCCTTTTAATCCACTACATTTTGAGTACACTTACACATAGATTGATTACTGAAAAAAGTTATTATTTCCCCCTGATTCTTTCCTAAATGAACCACAAACCCTGCAGTTAGTCTTCCAGAGGTTACTGAAGGGACTCTTAAGAGGATCTTATCATAGCCCTATCAGCTTCTGCTGGTTTCACTTTTCCCAGTCAGAGAAGTCACCAAAGATGATATGTCTTTGTGTTTTCTTCCCAGCCACCTAATGATCATAAACAGGTGTCCAACAAATCCCTCAAGCCTTCTTCTCAAGACTGAGCAAACTTTCATAATTTTCATTACATAACATTACTTTTGTTTAATGTTTTAGTTTCTATTCATCACTCAAGTCCAGTTGAAAGCCTTGGTTTGATCTTCTAGTAAAAAGAGTTTCTCCCATCTCCCATTCTCTTCCATCCACAGAAATCTTGCTTCTATCCATTTAGTACCCTCTAGTCTTTCAAGGATAATGAGTCCTCAAATTTCCAAAAGTCCAGACCACTTTTTGTTGCTTTCTGAAGAAATTATTTCTCTATGGAAGGTTCCAAACTACTTCATCCGGACTACTATTCTGTGATTTGTTTGATTTAACCAAAACCTTGTGATCTAATCCCATAGGCAGATAAACCCCACAAAACCCCTTGCTCACTCCCTTTCTGGTGAGATGCGGGAGAGAATTAACAGGGAAAAAAGAGAAAATGTGCTTTGAGATAAAGACAGTTTAGTAGCAAAAGCAAAATCTTTGTTCACAATCACAGCAAAATAAGGAATTCATTCACTATTTCCCAATGTCAGGTAGGTTTTCAGCCATTCCCAGTAAAGCAAGACTTCGTCATGCGTAACAGTTACTTTGGAAGACAAGCTCCATAACCCCGACCACCCTCCTTTCCTCCTTCTTCACCCTAATTTTCCCTTTGGTCAGTTGGGGTCAGCTGTGCTGTCTGTGTCCCCTCTTCTTGTGCACCCCCAGCATACCCACTGGAAGGCCATGGTGATGTCTAATGGCATCATTTTTCTCTCACCAGAGAAAATGATGCTGCTCAGCAATAACTAAAACATCCCTCTATTATAAATACTGTTTTGGTCACAAATCCAAGATACAGCACCATACAAGATACTATGAAAAAAATTTATCTCTGCCAAAACCAGTACAAACATCCGTCCTTTCAATTGGTAATTAGGCACTGTGGAGACAGAAAAGGGTCAGCCTTACCTGCACAGGAATTTGCTGGAATATCAACACGGCTTATGTTTAAAAATAAGGAAGTATTGAGACCTAAGTTTCCTGTGTGTTAAATGGGAGAGTAACCATTAACATATATTTTGCTGCATTCTGGCATTTGCAGAATGTTTGAATAATCTCTGGGAATTTAAATAAATTAAAAGCACAGTGATAAATTGGAGTCATGAGAAGTACAAAGCACAATAGGGGGAAAAAATATTTCATCTATCATAGTTATTTCTCTCCCTATGCAACTGCAATTTTCTCACCTTTCTTTACATCTCTGTGGTAGTGATACAAATGTATCCGTTAATGTATTTTTCTCAATCTCTTTGGCAGCGGAGTGCAGGCTACACTTTGCTTCCACTTGGAGAGGCATCCAGTACACCTGTAGTCAACTACCTGAGGGCTGGAAACACAGCTGTACCATTTGCTGTAGATTGATTCAGATTGCACTGGAATAGAGTAGAGCTTCAGAACAACTGCAATACATTGACAACATTATTGTATGGGGCAACACAACATAAGAGATTTTTAAGAAAGAGATGAAAACAGTTCAAACCCTTCGTTGCCATAAAATGAAGTAAGGTCAATAAACCTGCAAAGGAGATCCAGTTCTTAGGAAAAAAAAATGGCAAGATGGGCATTGTTAGATCCCAATGGAAGTGATCAACAAAATAACATCTATGTCCCCACCGACTAGCAAAAAGACAATACAAGCTTTCTTAGGCATTGTGGGTTTTTGGAGAATGCATATTCCGAAGTCTTATTGTAAACTCTCTCTATTAAGTGAGAAGAAGAATGATTTTCAATGGGGCTCTGAGCAATGACAAGCCTTTGAACAAATTAAACAGGAAATAGTTCATGCAATAGCCCTTGAGCCAGGGCTTGTCTGAGCAGGACAAGATGTGAAAAACATGCTTCTGTACTGCAGCTGGGGAGAACGTCCCTACCTGGATCCTCTGGCAGAAATGCCAGAAATCTGGCAGATTATTGTGGACAGGCCAGAATAATTCAGAATTTCACAGAGAAGTAGGTGATGCATGCTGAAAAGGCCACACTGTATAATAAACTGCTAGAAAATGAAAAGCAATATTCCTTGTTCACTGATGGGTCCTGTTGTACTGTAGAGAAACAACAAAGGTGGAAGGCTGCCGTGTTTAGTCCTATATGACAAGTTGTAGAAGCCACTGAAGGAGAAGGTGAATCAAGCCAGTCTGTGGAAGTGAAGGCTCTCCATCTAGCTTTACATATTGCTGAAGGACAAAAGTGGCCAGTGGTCTGTCTCTATACTGACTCACAAAAGTTGGCAAATGGTCTGTGGGTGTGATTATGGCAGTGGAAGCAGAGCAACTGGCAGCACAGAGGCAAACCCAGCAGGACTGCCCCATTGTAGCAAGATTCTGCTGCCTGGATAAATAACCTGGTTGTAAAAGTACATCATACTCACATGATGCTCATGTACTCAAGAGTTGGGCTATTGAGAAACATCAAAAGAACCAGCAGGTGGATTATGTTGCTAAAATTGAAGCACTTTATGTGGATCTGGACTGGTAACATAAGGGTGAATTATTTATAACTTGGTGGACACATGACACCTCAGGCTGTCAAGGAAGGTTGCATCAAGGAAGAGATGCAACATATAGATGGGCTTGTGATCAAGGGGTGGGCTTGACCATGGACACTGTTGCACAGGTTATCCACGAATGTGAAACATGCACTGCAATCAGTCAAGCCAAGCAGTTAAAGCCTTTTTGGTATGTAAGATGATGTCTGAAATATAAATATGGGGAGGCCTGTCGGATTTGTTATATCACACTCCCACAAAACTGTCAAGGCAAGTGTCATTTGCTCTACAATGGTAGAAGTAACCACCAGATGTCTAGAAACATGTCCTGCGCCCCATGCGACTACCCAGAATACCATCCTGGGCCTTGAAAAGCAAGTCTTATGGCAACATGGCCCCCCAGGGAGAACTGAGTTAGTCAACAGAGCTCATTTTCAGACCAACCTCATAGACACTTGGGACAAAGAACATAGCATTGAGTGGGTATATTGTATCCCCTGTCATGCACCAGCCTCCAGGAAAATCAAACAATAAAATGAACTGCTTAAAACTACACTGAGTGCAATGGGTGGTTTGGATCTTCAAACATTGTTATAGAAATTTAGCAAAGGACACCTGATTGTTCAACACTAGGGGATTGGCGAATCAAACTTTCTCTGCTGACTCAAAACATTTACAGACTATAGAAGGGGATAAAGTCCCCGTAATGCTCATAAAAAATATCCTAAGGAACACAGTATGGGTGAGTCCTGACTCAGGCAAAGGAAAACCCATCTATGGGACTGCTTTTGCTCAAGGACCTGGGTGCACTTGGTGGGTAATGTGGAAGTCTGATGCATACATCATGAGGATTTGATTTTGTGTGAGAAGAGTCAATGATTTGAATTGTATGATATTAATTGCTATATAATGCTGTATGTCATCACTTCAATGGCTGTTATTTGCCATGTCAATGGTACTACACTAAGAACTACCCAGATTGACAAATAATGAATTCTAATGAAATGAAGTAAAGTGCAGAAATGATAGAACTGGACAGGCACAACAATGATGGAACCAAGACAGCTTCAGTATGCAACAATCCACCACCACACACCATCTGTCTTGCTCTGAAGGACTGTTAAACTAGATGTATCTCGTGGATTAAATTAATGGATTAAATTAACTCAATGGACATTTTAGAGGGATGGCCCATAGACTAAAGGAATTATATCTGTGTGTTTATATCAAAAGACAGGAAAGGCAGTGGTAATTAACTGGGATTTATTGGAAAGTGTGTGACATGGTCATGGTATAGAGTGAAGGGTGGAAAATCAGAAGTCACACAGCCAGCACTGCAGCACCCTCAGAAAAAACAACTACCCTCACAGGTGGGTTAAACCTGTGGAGAGAGCTGGACCAAAAGCCTCTGAGGTAATAGGAGACACAAAGGTAGCTGCCACAAAGCACCTTAGGGGATCAGTGGAATGCCCGTTTAAGAAGGCGACATGGCTGGCAGACTGTCTGAAATGGCTCTACACCAATGCACACAGCATGGGCAACAAACAGGAGGAATTAGAATCTATCTTGCTACAGGAATGTTATGCTATAGTAGCAATTACGGAAACTTGGTGGGACGATTCCTATGACTGGAGTGTGGCCATCGATGGTTACAAGGGACCATCAGGATGTTCAGAAGGGACAGGAGGGGAAGAATGGGTGGAGGTGTTGCCGTCTATGTAAAGAAGTGGCTGAAATGTGAAGAGTTGTTGATAAAGAATAGTCATGACAAGGTTGAAAGCTCATGACTTTGCTACACATTTATAATCTTCCTGAGTGGCCTGCCCCATTTTCCAAAGCCCGTAAACACTCTTTTTTTCCCTGAGCTGTGACCCTAACTCTTTGTTTAGCCAGGCCAGTCTTTTCCCTCAACTGCTCACTTTACTCTGCACAGAGATAGCCAGTGCCTGTGCTTTTAAGCACAGGCTTTTTTTTCTTCCTTGAAAAATGTACAGCCTTCCTAGATTCCTTTGCCCTTCAGGGCTCCCTCCCAAGGTACTCTGTCAAGCAGACTCTTGAAAAGACTGCCCTCCAGAAATCCATGATGGCAGTCCTGCTGGTAAAGAAGCACAGTTAGGACTCTAAATTTTAAGAAAGCAAATTTCCAGCTCTTCAAGGAATTAGTAAATAGGACCCCGTGGGAAATACCCCTCAGGGTCAAGGGAGAGGAACAAAGTTGGCAGATCTTTAAGGATGCTCTCTACTCAAAGATCTCAATCCCCACATGTAGGAAATTAGGCAAGGAGGGCAAGAAACCACCATGGTTGAGCCGTGACCTGCTGGTCAAACTAAGGGGCAAGATGGGGCTACACAGGAAATGGAAGAAGGGACAGGCATCCTGGGAAGAGTATAGGGACATTGCCTGGCTGTGTAGGGATGGGTTCAGGAAGGCCAAGGCACAGCTAGAACTGAACTTGGCAAGGGCTGTAAAGAAAAACAAGAAAGGTTTCTACAGGTACGTTAACCAGAAAAGGAAGGTTAAAGAAAATATACCCCCTGTAATGAGCAACAGTGGGAAACTTGTATCGACAGATAAGGAGAAGGCAGAAGTTCTCCACAACTTTTTTGCTTCAGTCTTCACTGGTAACCCCTTACCTCCTAGCTCTCATGCTGATGGCCCACAAGCTGGAGACCAAGGTGACAAAGTCCCTCACACTGTAAGTGAAGACAAGGTATATGATCAACTCAGGAGCCTGAAGACATATAAGTCCATGGGACCTGATGAAGTACATCCTGGAGTCCTGAAGGAACTGGTTGATGAAGTTGCCAAGCCCCTTCCTGTGATATTTGAAAAATCATGGCAGTTGGATTAAGTCCATGCAGACTGGAAGAAGGGAAACATCACACCCATTTTTTGAAAAGGTAGAAAGGAGGACCCTGTGAACTAAAGACCTGTCAGCCTCACCTCCATGCCTGGGAAGATCATGGAACAGATCCTTCTAGATGCCATGCTTGGGCACATGATGGACAGGGAGGTGATTCAGGACAGCCAGCATAGCTTTACTAGGGGCAGGTCCTGCCTGACTAACCTAGTAGGCTTCTATGATGATTAGGTCAGTAGATAAGGGATGACCTATGGATGTGATCTATCTGGACTTCCGTAAGGCCTTTGACATGGTCCCCTAAAACATCCTACTTGCCAAAATGGAGGGGTATGGATTTGATGGGTAGACTGTTCAGCGGATAAGGAATTGGCTAGATGGTCACATCCAGAGGGTAGGACCTAATGGCTCAAAGTTCAAATGGAGAGCAGTGACAAGTGGTGTCCCTCAAGGGTATGTGCTGGGACCAATACTATTTAACATTTTTATCAACTCTATAGACAGAGGGATTAAATGCACCATCAGCAAGTTTGCAGACGACACCAAGCTGTGTGGTGTTGTCAATACACCAGAGGGATGGGATGTCATCCAGAGGGACCTGGACAGGCTGGAGAGGTAGGCCCAGGTGAACGTCATGAGGTTCAACAAGAGCAAGTGCAGGGTTCTGCACCTGGGCCGGAACAATCCTTGCCATCAGTACAGACTTGGGGATGAGGTATAAAAAAGCTGCCCTGAGGAAAGGGACTTGGGGGTGCTGGTGGACGAGAAGCTGGTCATGAGCAGGCAGCATGCACTTGCAGCCCAGAAGGCCAATTGCATCCTGGGCTGCATCAAAAGATTCATTGCTAGCAGATCCAGAGAGGTGATTCTGTCAATTTGCTCTGCTCTGGGGAGACCTCACCTGGAGTACTGTGTGCAGGTCTGGAGCCCTCAATAGAAGAAGGACATGGACCTGATGGTGCAGGTCCAGAAGAGGAAAAATGATCAGGGGCTTGGAGCACCTCTGCTATGCAGACAGGCTGAGGGAGCTGGGGTTGTTCAGCCTGGAGAAGAGGAGGCTCCGGGGAGACCTAATAGCAGCCTTCCAGTACCTGAGGGGGGCCTACAGGAAGGCTGGAGACAGTCTGTTCACAAAGGCTGGCAATGACAGAACAAGGGCTAAAGGGTATAAACTGGAGAAGAACAGATTTAGATTAGACATTAGGAATAAGTTCTTTACTCTGAGGGTGGTGGAGCACTGGAAGAGGTTGCCCAGGGAGGTGGCTGAGGCCCCTTCCTTGGAGATATTCAAGGTGAAGCTCAATGAGATCCTGGGCAACCTGGTCTAGTTGGGGGTGTCCCTGTTGACTGTGGGGAAGTCGGACCAAATGACCTTTGGATGTCCTTTCGGGCCTGGATGATTCTATGATTCTAAACCACAGCACTGTGCAATTTAGTTGTCATTGTATCTGTCATGAAAAATTTTTCTGATCATGATCTACTGTACAAGTGACATATTGATGCTCTGAAAATAATTTAAGTGTTATTGACATGAAATTGTGGAGAAGAACTAAAGAAATCTACAGTGAAATAGCATAAATAGAGCAATCAAACACTATAAAAATCTTTCTTCATCTCTACTTAAAAAAAAAGGAAAGAAATCTTAATTTTCTAAATGAAATGATAGTATAGATGATAAGGATTGGGTGGGATGAACATTTGAACTTTGTGTTTCCCCTGTGAACATTGTATTAAAGAATGTATTTTTTCAGTTCATTGTAAGATTGACTCAAAGGGCAGACATAATTCTAACAAAAAGACCAATATAACATGGAAATAATAGTAACAAGCCTTTGCACTTTAAATGGAAACAATTTGATATAAAAAAGGCACAAAAAAGAAGAGATAAATTAGGTCCTCTTACATAAAATCCAATAAATAAAATTAACAGTAAAGGAAAAAAAATATTTTCTGTTATTCAGAGAACCAGAACCGAAAGGAGCAAGAGAACCAGGGTGGTGCAAAGACATGATTGATACTATAAAAACAGCGTCAGATGCTTTTTATTTTATGAAAGCATCAATTGATTAGATCTACATGAGGGGTTTGCAGTAAGTGCTGCATACATACACACTCAAGGCTTGTGGCTTTATAAACTCAACAGAAAGAAAAGGTAGGGTAAGAGTTAAGAGATGGAACAAAAAACCTTGAATGATTTTGTTCATCTTAGTCCACAAGCAATGCATTCATAACACCTAGCACAAAGAAGGGCTACCAAAATGACATGGGGAAGGTCAGCTCCTCATGTAAGAGTACACTTGGACAGCTCACTTTACCTAGACTAGAAGAATGGAGGTTAAGCAGAAATGTGCTTTCTTTCCATATCATAGTGTAACATCAGGAAATGAGACAAGTTTTTTCATCTGAAGGATGATGATCTGTAAGAACACATTCAGTCAGAAAATGAGAATAAGGCTCCCCAAACAGATGTGTGCATTCCTGGAAGAGCTGTCTAGTGGGTACAACAGATGCAAAAGGCTAATTACTTATATTCCACTTTTGTCAAATATCTACAAGTTTTCTCTGTGTCTGAGTTGTTTCTGTGGTTTACATTAAACAATTATGGGATAAACCAGAAATAGCCAGTGAAGAATTGGGCTAAATTCACATTTCCTTCTATATGTCCTAGCCAACGTGAAACAGCTTCTTCATTCATAGTCCTGTAAAGCCTCCAAAACTTCATCTTCTACAGCAAAGTGCTATATCATAAAAAAAATGAGTCCTTAAGCACCCTTATCCAGGAGTCTGATGCTTAGTATCCCAGCTAGAGAGGTAGGAAGGAAGGTTTGAACCTAGTAAAATCAAAATTAATGGTTATATACCTGTGTCTTGAGAGAACAACATTCCATTAAATTACCATATGTAATCTGGGAGCACCAATAACATTAAATGTTTCAGAGGACTTCAGTAGAGGGATACCTCTTTAAGATTGTCATCTTCAGTACACAGTTTCTAATCTAATTTCCAAAGGACAATCAAAACAAGCAGTGGGATTAATCTCATTAATTTTACCTATTTTAAATTAGGCATTTAGTCTAAGATGTCTAAGTCAATATTTGCAATTTGAAAACAAAAAAACAAATACATAAGCATGCATAATCTGTTCCAGGGACCAACACAGACCAACACTTTACCTCATGACTGATGCCTGCCTGGCCAGCAAAGACCCTTTGCTCATCTTATCAGGATGCTTTCCACATTAGTGTTTAGCATCATGGGCCCTAGAAACCTAGCTAACTTTTGTGTGACAGCTAACACCATGCTTACAGATGAATTGCACGCAGCAAAAAGTAGTGAAACAAAGTGACTCAGTGTAGAAAGACTACACCTAGAAAATCCTTTTGCAATCAAAGAAGAAAAATAATAAATTCCAGAGTGTGATTGCGCCCTGTCTTAGGAGTGGACAAATTGCTCTCTCCTGTTTTTCTCACATAACTATAGATGGAGTCACCAATATATTCTGGGTGGGTTGTTTTTGGCTAAAATGAGATGAGATTTATTCTAACTTCAGGATCTCCATTTGATGCAAGCATGAGCTAGATACTCAATGGTGATATTTGTTGAATCATTTGAACCCTAGTGATGAAAGGACAACTCTCAGCAACTATCAGGTTAAAAAGTGAAATGTGAAAACTCCATAAAAATGTTTATAGAATTTGTTATGTCAAAAGGAAAAAAAAAAAAAAGAATCACAATATTATGCACAATTCTAAATGCTTTATTCATTTTAGATACTTAGTTATTCTTTGGATCTGGTCCTTATATCCTGCCTGTTAGTATCTGTCTTAAGCGTGGAACAACTTTTTTCACTCAACATCCTATATTTACTTCTATAGTTATTTCTGCTGAATTTTAATAAGGTTTAGGATATTAATGAAAAATGACCACTTTTCCACTTGCAGAAGCTGTTGTCCAAGTGGTCTTCCAAGCCAAATGCCGTTTGGCTGACTATACCTTGTATTATTTTAATAGTTTCCAGTTGCTGTGAGTGATGGAAGAGAACAAGAGGTTCACATCTCTCTCCGAAAAGATAATTAAGAAATAATTCAAGAAATATCATAACATTTAAACTTATTTTTTATAGTGTCCTGAAGGAATAATATATTTGATGAGAGGTGAACCATGAGAGGTTAATCACAGAATCACAGAATCACAGCATCTTCTAGGTTGGAAGGGACCTTAAAGATCATCTTGTCCAGCCCTCAACCTAAGTGACAAAAATAGACACCCACAACAACAAAAAAATGAGGATCACCATCACTAAACCATACCTCCCAGCACTAATAAAAATAATGGCACTGAAAAAGGAATAATATAATGTTTTTTCATATGTGCATTAGAAAACCAGTAGAAAGCAAGAATAAAACAAAGGACCTTAACTGTAAACTTTAAAAGTTTATGAATTTTTTTCTAAACTAAAACACATTTACTATTAAGGATTCTATTTTAACTTCCTCTGTTAGGTTTCAGTCTATAGTAATTTTAGAACGGCTTTGTTATAATCTTGTAATATATAGATTTTAAAGGAAACACCAATACGTTCTTCATGTCAGCGGTGCCACTGTAATACAGTGCATGCTAGATAATGATGATGACAGTAAAATATTTGTAAGCTGTGCTTCTGCTGACAAATAATCTTCATTATGTTGTACTTACATATGGTGTACAAACCTATTGTGGTTCACTGAATTAAGTGCACCAGGATCATGTACCACAATCATCATCAGTTACTTAATGTTAAGTGCTCTTGCAAAAGATTTTACAGTGCTTTCCATGAACTACAATTTCACAAAAATAAAATTACCTTTTCTATTTTCATTTGGGATAGCAATTGTCATATATGAAAAATTAATCTGAAATCAGCATTTGTGAATGCAAATTAAGCATACAGAAATACCTATATTTTTTTTTACCAAGAAAAAGTCCTTAGTATAATTTATTTTCAAAAATAATGAATTGATCATTGTTTAATCCAATATTTCACCATGCATATCCAGACCTAAAAGATAACAAATAAACAAAAACAACCAACACATGCTCAAAGACAGCAAAAAAAAATATTCCAACCAACTGTGCACGTAGAACCACAGAAACATGTCCAAGTAATGTTCATAAACATGTCCATAGATGAGTATTCCTCTGAAAAAACACCTATGACAGTGTCAGTTTCACCACTGACAAATTCACACAAATTCATAGCCTTAACAGGACCAAGAAATATGACTATGTTTTCTAATCACAAAGACAGGGTAATAAGAATTCACTTTTGCATAATGCTTGCTAAATATTTATCTGCTATAATATGATATAATACAAGCAGTATCTTCTTAACAATAGGACCTGTTGATCATAATTTTTAGGAGCATGAAGCTGAACTAATATGTATTAAATTAAATTAAATCAAATCAAATTAAATTAAATTACGTTTGTGATTCTACCTGCATCTCTCCCTGAATGTTGGTTCCTCAGCCCTCTTTGTTCTGTCTGTACAGGAGCATTTACTGAAGGAAAGGGCATGTAAGCAGATAAATGTTTTGGAAATAGGTAAAATGTAGAATTGAAAGACATCTCTCCCGTGGTGGAACCCAGTATCCTACTCTACAGGTTCTACCTTCTTTATTAATATTTACCAACTTTTTTCATATTAATTTTCAATGCAGGTTTTTTTATTAATTTTTTTTTTTTACCTCTAACTTTTCAATCATCAGATGTTGTCTAGGGAGGAAAAGAACTCTTATGAGGGTTAGATTTGTGTGTGTAATTTTCCCAGCTAAATGTATTTACTATCTGTACATGTCATTTGAAAAAAATTCTTCTTTGCTTACATAGCTCATTCACTTCCTATATCCATAATTCTTGATGTAATTTTGTTAGGCTTCATTTTGCCAGACCACTCAAACTGAATTCTTCTAAATTTTTTTGATTCCCATTCTGTTATTCATCATAGTCCTTCTCAGCATGTGTTTTGGTTATTTTCCCGATCAAGGAAATTACCAGAATTATATGTTATTCAGATCAGGTTTCACAAGTTTTTGTGAACTAACTTTTGTGAACTAACTAAACTAACACTTTAATGACAATTCTGTTCCTAATAAATTGTGGGAAATATTTGCTTTCTTCCAATTGCTTTACATTATTTTCTCAAAATCACAATGTGATAGCCTGTTCTTTTTCCACCTCATCATTTATAAACAAAAAAAAATTCTGTCTCTCATATTGTTTCTTTGTTCATGATCTTCAATTTTCTGAGTAAAGTTCATTCTCCTTCTGTTATCGTAGTCCTCACAGTCATATAATCCATCCACTTAACACAATTTCTCTCCATATTTATGATTCTTTTCAAGATTCAAACGTTATCAAATGAATGTTCTTTATAGAAAAAGGAAGATGAAACCCAATACTATTTTCAAAAACAATTGATTGTCAACATAAGTAATTTCTTCGCATCATAACCTCCCATTCAACATTTTCTGATAGTTTGCTTTTGAGCATACTCCTTATTCACTTTGTAACTCCTCCGTAACTGAAATTAGTTAATTTAAGTCATCTCTAGTATAATTAGTTATTTCTTATTTACCAAAATGTACATTAGTAATACTCAGATGACACCAAATTAATTTTAGTAGGTGATAGTGTTGCTATCTTATGAAGAAAATTGTCAGACAATCTAGAAAAAATGACTTTTGCTTAATTCACAGTATATTTTAGCCCATTGCTCATTTATCTTCAAATATGTAATTGTACTTTTAATAAAAAAATATTTAAGGACTTTTAAAACATTGAGGTCTTATATGTAAGTTTAGGCAGGAGTCTTTTTATTTACTTAAAAATATACTCAATATATTTACTAATCTTGGGTGATAAACTTGACTTCAAAGAGTTATTAAAAATGTTAATTACAAGGCCTTAGATACTATGTTAGAGTTCTTTCAGAAAATGAAATATCAAAAAAGTTGGTAACTATCTCATCTTTTTTATTTTTTCCTACAGGTAGTATTTTAAGCAGGTTTGGTGTTTTGCTTGGATTTGTTTGTTTGTTTGTCTGGTTTTTTTATCACTGACATGTCACATGCTGACTGTTGATTTAAAGGATCTTTAGATAGAAAATTCCTAAGTACGTGCTTATTCAGTCATCTGTCTCCTAGTTTATCTACAGTTTGAGGATTTGGATCTACATCTTGGTTTGTATATGTGTCTATTCAAACACTAGTCTTTCAAATTAATCGTTTTAATTACAGAGTTAAAGTTCACTATACCTAACTGAAAGAGCTATTTAAGCAAGTATCTGGATTAAGTCTAGGCTACTTTTGCTGAGGGTAATTCCTACCATGCATCTTGCAAATTAATCTTGGAATAGAATAGGATATTAGAGAAATGTCCTCTGCAGTGTCTGTCCTTGTGCTTTAGCTTTCTAAGGTATCTAAAATCATGGAATCATAGAATTGTCAGAGTTGGAAGGGACCTCTAGAGATCATCTAGTCCACCGCTCCTGTTAAAGCAGGAACATCTAGAGCACAGCACTCAGGACTGCATCCAGGTGGGTCTTGAAGATCTCCAGAGAAAGGGACTCCACAACCTCCCTGGGCAGCCTGTTCCAGGGCTCTGTCACCCTCACCATAAAGAAATTTAAATATATACAGAATTTTTTTAATAGCTATTCTTTAGAGAGTAGAAGTTAACTGATAAGAATACTACCATTGTTATCTCAATAATGTTACTCATCTGCAAAAGAAGATTAAAAAAAAAGCCTTATTCTTGTGTAGTGTAGGAAAGCACAGCCCCCGGTCAGTGATGCAACCAGAATAGTTTATTATAACAAAACAGGCAGCTTGTATAGTATCAACGTATTTCCTTTACGCACATACACGCTCCTGCAACTCCCATCTGCCAGGCGGGGGAATTCCCCTCCATCAGTGGGGCCACCAGGCATTGTTTCTGGGTCATTAGGATTGGTCACGGACCTTCCCCTGACAGTGTTCCTGCTTCTTCTCTTCCTTCTTCTGATCTCTGCTTCTTCCACAATCCTGTTCACCCACATCGCCCCCTTTTTTGTTTAAGGTAGAGAATAATATTTGTGCTAATATATATGCATATCACATCCCAATGATGACATTGAACCCACACTACCAAAACTACTATAAACTGTAAAACTATTAACTGTATTGTTGAACTATAAAACTAGTATTAACTATACTGTTAAGCTTATTGATTTCTATAACTCTCATGCTATGGCTGGCTTCTACATCCATTTCTAACATCATGCTTTGCAAGGCAAGTGCAGTTGAGCTTTTGTAACGGAAACAAACACGGCAAACATAATCATTAACAGAACTATAAACCAACAATACTTTTATGGGCAGAACAGATTCATTGCTCCATCGTTTCTGATGTTTGTTTGTGATGCTCAGCTTCTAGATATGGTAGAACATATCGTGCTGGGATTCCACTCAGGACTACTTCCTGTGGAAACAAGTGTATCCTCGCCCCCAAGTTATCAATGGCATGGGGGCCTTCCCGTTGTCCAGTGGCCATACCACAAATATGGACTATTGGCTGAGTTTTTAACATTGGGAAAGCTTCAAAGTGTGTATGGTGAGGACAACTGTGGCTTTGTCAGCACAGTTGCCTTTGGCTAGGGGTCCTGGAAGAGAGGTGTGTGATCGTATATGTGTGATATAATAGGGTAATTACGATAGGAAAGTGCCATAATTTTTTAAGTTGTCCAAATAACTCTGGGTTCTTGACTTCCTTTAGGAAAGCACCTTCTATACACTTAACAATTCCTGTAACACATAAAGAATCAGTTATGATATTGAGATTTACATCAGAAAAAAGCTGAAAAGCACGCACGACAGTTGCAAGCTCAACGACTTGGGGCAATCCATCAATACATTTTATATCTTTGTTCCAGAGATTGTTGGTGGATTGCCAAAGGACCACTGCTCTGTGTGTTTTCCTGGAACTGTTTGTGAATGCTGTAACTGCATTGGAAAGTGAGGTATGAAAAAGTAGGGTTCAATTAGTCAGGGGTAATTCTTCTAAAGAATTTAACAGAGAATGTTTAGGTAAATGGATTAAAATCTGACCAGAGTAGTCTGCAAGTGCAGTCTGCACACTGAGAGATTCTGCTAACATCCAGTCCAAGTCTTTTTTGTGGGTGGGAATATAAATGAATGCTGGATCACTAGCTTTTAGAGTCTGAAGTCAGTGATGACCTTTCTGAATCAAGTTGGCAAACATCTCTGATCGTGAAGTTACAGTTTTTGTAAATGCAAATGTAAATTTAAATGAGGCAAAAAGAGCCACTCTATTATCAGAAGTGGGTCTTCTTTTGCTGAATCCCATTGGCTGAGAAAGGCATATGGCTGAAAGGTATTTTGAATGATGAGTAAGTACACTGGAAGCATTAAACAAACACGGTGACTGATGTGCCTGTAAAGCCTCTATTACTTGCTGTAGACATCGAAGTCCAGTAGGTGTCAACTGTCTTTTAGAGTTCAAGTCAAGGTCACCCATTAACAATTGAAACGGGGCGGGGGTAGTTCTTGCGTAGTGATACCCAGAAAAGCTCTGAGCCAGTTAATAGTTCCCAACAACTTTTGCAGATCATTCAGAGTCTTTATTTGTAATGCCAGCTGCAGTTCGTGTGACTGAATGGTGTGAGTTAATTTTCCACTGTAGATATTTCCAGGGTTGTTCACCCTAGACCTTTTCCTTGTCTATCTGCAATCCTGCTCCTTGTACAGCAAGGCGGACTTGGAAGATGACTGTCTGCAGGTTTTTGTCCTTTTCGGCAGCTAAAAATATGTCATCCATGATAAATTCTAACATGAGGATTTGCATTTCAGACAGGTTGCAAAGCATTTGCTACAGTTAATTGGTAGATAGTTGGGCTATTTAGCATACCTTGTGGCAACACAGTCCAATGATATTGTGTGGGCTGTTCCCGATTGACAGAGGGTACAGAGAATGCAAACCGGGGTGCATCCTTTGGGTGTAAAGGAATAGCAAAAAAACCAGTTTGAGATCAATGATGGCTATTGGCCAGTTTTGAGGCTGCATAGAAGGTGAAGGGAGACCAGGATGTAGCGCACCCATGGGTTCAATGACTGCATTTATAGCTCGCAGGTCATGTAACAATCGCCATTTGCCACTTTTCTTTGGTATTACAAATACAGGAGTGGCCAGTGGCCAATTGTTCTTGTACTGAGTCACAGAATCCCCTAGGTTGGAAGGGACCTTTTAAGATCATCTAGTCCAACCAATGGAAAAAAAAAAAACAAAACCCACAAAAAACAAACAACAAACACACTATCCACAAACGAACAAAAAAACCCAAAAAGCCCACACAAACCCCACACCACACCCAAATCAATACCAATCTACTACTAATCGTTTCAGTAAAGAAATATTTCCTACTATCTAATCTGAACCTCCCCTGGTGCAACTTGAAGCCATTACCCCTTGTCCTATCACCTGTGACTTGGGAGAAGATACTGACCCCCACCTATCTACAGCCTCCTTTCAGGGAGTTGTAGAGAGCGAAAATGAATAGTAGAGAGTGACTGAATAATCCCAGCTCCCTCAGCCTCTCCTCATAAGGCTTGTGCTCCAGACCCCTCACTGGCTTCGTTGCCCTTCTCTGGACCCGCTCCAGCACCTCAATGTATTTCTTGTGGCAGGGGGCCCAAAAACTAGACACAGTACTCAAGGTGAGGCCTCACTAGTGCCAAGTACATGGGGACAATCACATCCCAAGTCCTACTCACCACACTGTTCCTGATACAGACCAGGATGCTGTTGGCTTTCTTGGCCACCTGGGCACACTGACGGCTCATGTTCAGCTGACAGTTGACCAACACCCTCAGGTCCTTTTCTGCCAGGGCAGCTTTCCAGCCATTCTTTCCCAAGCCTGTAGCGCTGCCTGGGGTTATTGTGGACCAAGTGCAGGACCCAGCACTTGGCCTTATTGAGCCTGAGGCCATTGATCCAGCCTGTCCAGATCTCTCTGCAAAGCCTTTCTACACTCCAGCAGATCAACACTCCCACCCAACTTGATGCCATCTGCAAATTTGCTGAGGGTGCATTCAATCCCCTTGGATCAAATGTCATGCAAATCTAGCAGTTTATCCTTTTAAGTGGCCATTGAGCTACCCAAACAGGTTTTTCTGATTTCCATGTCAATGAAAGGGTCTCCATCTTGTCAATAGCTCCTATTTAAAATTTGTTTTCAGGAAGATTCCCCACTGGCTTAACAAGTCTCAGCCAAATAATGTACAGGGCACAAGGAGGTGCTTGTGCAATGTGACTGTCAGGT
Source organism: Scolopax mira (assembly GCA_004320125.1). Lineage (NCBI taxonomy): Eukaryota > Metazoa > Chordata > Aves > Charadriiformes > Scolopacidae > Scolopax > Scolopax mira. The sequence continues at coordinate 86,251 of BJBW01007956.1, forward strand.
CCCTTGAAAGTTGGTAACTTTGCATTTTGTTTGGGTCTCTGAAGATCCCCTACTCTCACAATAGCACATGTGGAATCTCTCAGTGGCCATTCAGGAGGCCAGTCCGATAGTGACATCTACTCCTGTGTCCACCAGACCAGAAAGTGCTGATCGTGAACCTGGCAACGTAATAAAGGCTATTCTTTAGATACTTCTTTTGACCACAGAACTATGGGTTTTCCAGTGCTCCCAAATCCTCCTTCACGATTCTTTTACCCAGGGTTGGTCATGGAGAGAGAAGTACTAATTGCACAATGCATTGCCCTTTTGGAACAAAACAAGGCGAAAATGGTTTCCACGCCATAATTTTGATTTCTCCCGTAAAGTCCCATTTGTGTGGTCGAGGAACGCTCTAATAAAAGGGCACTCCTGCTATTTCCAAGAGGTCCTATCACCCCAGCAGGGATGAGAACAACTGCTGTGGTATCTCGAGTTACTAACTGCGCTGTGGCCAGGTCCACTCCTGCACTTCCAGCTGTGGCTGGCTGGAGCATGCTGGCCAGGCATTCTGAGGTCTTGGGACCGTATTTGCTGTCATTTCGTGCGGTCTCGCGCTCCTCCCCCGTTTCCTGATTTGCAGTCATGTGCCCAGAGCAGTCCCTTGCTACAGCAGGGGCACGGTCACTCTGGCATGAATTGATTTTCTCAAACTCCTCGCTTGACTGTTTTGCCATCTTTTTTAAGATGCCCAAGCTTTCCACAGTTATAACAATCTACCTTCAGAGCAGCCCCCACAATGAGTGATGTTGATAATGCATCAGCTAAGAAACTCATTTTAAGAGTTTCTGTGCCAATATCTTGGCATGCTTTTATCATATCAGTGAAAGAGAGATTAGCATTCATAGTTGTTTGCAACACTTTACAGCAGTCAGCATTAGCATTTTTGAACGCCAATTGTTTCATAAGTATGTAACAAGCTGTGAGATTATCTACTTGTCTCTCTACTGAATTTTGGAGTTCTATATATCAAGGAATTTTACATAGGGTTCTCCAGGTGCTTGTGTGATAGCAGAAAAGGAAGCTTCTGGAGCAGCTGTATCAGGTACCCATATGATCGCGCACAATATAATTTCTTCTACTTGCTCTAAACTTTGTCTGTCCATCTGGGCTTGCGCATCAGGAGTAGCCTAAGGCCCCTCACTGCCGAGTTCATTCACACCAATATGATTTAAATTGCCAGTTGAATTATATAATGCTCTAGCCGTCACGAGATCACAGCACTCAGTCATATTGCATAGCTGATAAAATCGTATGCAACAACAATTTCCAATCATGGGGAGTCATAACATATCTGTCACCAAGAGCTGTTAATAAGTTCATGGTCTACGCTAACTGAAGACCATAATCTTTTACTGACTTCCTCAGCTCTTTAACATGATCATAACTCAAAGCCTCCCACGCTTCGGGTTGATTTCCGCGTTAAGTAACAAAATGCCTGCAAAATGCCTGTGTCGCCTTTAGCTAAGGCTTCTTTTCGACATTCATCCCACACACTATGACAGTCGCTCGAGGGGGTTAGGTTATTCCCCACTGCCTCCTTCAATTTATTATCAGAAAGAAAGAGATTAGGTTCTTGGTCTGGGTTAGTCTGCACAAGATCAAAGAGGTCTTCTGATAAACTCTCTTTATCAGGAGAAGTATTGTCCAGGGGAGGTGGTGGTGGGCCAGAAGGATGTGTTGGGCTCTCCTCAGAGGGCTTTTTTTGTCTCTTTGTGGAGCTCTACGAGGGCTTCAAATATCTGTTGCCAAACTAGTAAATGTTGAACTACAGCTTTATCTGTCCCTTCAACAGCATCCCAAAGCTTTATGCCAATTTCATTCTAAATATCCTTGTCAAAGGTGCCGGTCTTAGGAAAGTCTGGGACATTTTTTCATACCCAGTCTAAGAAAGTTACTAAAGACAGGGCAGGTACAGATCAATTTTGAGTTTTTAAAATATATTATACTACTTCTAGATTCATTTGCTGCTCTTTCAGCAGTGTGTTTCCCATAGTTCCCGATCGCTCACCTCTGTCCTGCAGAAGGTGATGAGCTGGCAGTGAAGTCAGTCCCCAAGACAATCCTTGGTTCAATCAGGACATGCTACTGGTCTTTCAGTCTCCTGTGTAATGTCCCGTGTTGGGCACCATTTATAGTACCTGAAGGCACAGACCCCAGTTGGTGATACAACCAGAAGCACTTATTATAACAAAACAGGCAGCTTATATAGTACCGATGTATCTCCTTTCCTAACCAACAGCCCCTGCAACCCCCAACTGCCAGGTGAGTGCAATTCCCCTCAAACAGTCGGCCACCAGGCATTGTTTATGGGTCGTTAGGATTTGATCACGGGCCATCCTCTGTCAGTGTTCCTGCTTCTTCTATTCCTTCTTCTGGTCTCTGTTTCTTCCACAATCCTGTTCACCCACATTCTGGAATGTCAAGAAAATTAAAATACTAAAATTTCATGGGTAAGATAGTATTTTCCCAGACTAAATGCATTTGTTTCCCAGGGTACAATGTAAAGACAGAAGGCTTAATTCAGTTGTCTGTGCATCAGCATTTAGTGCTGCTTTGGCTGCCCCAAGAGATGAAAAGCATTCAGGTGCATCTGATAAATTTGATACACAATACATGATGGCTTCTTCCTCCCACAGATCAGCAGCTGGAAGCCACACTGAACACCACAGAACATCTCAAACAATGCTATGTACATATGTGTAGGAAATGTCATGTCTAAAATCTTGTTACAGGCAAGAAGAAAACACACCAAGAAAGAAGTCAACAATTTATTGTTAGTGTAAGGAAAACCTTTACAGTTTATGTAAAAAATTATTATTATTACGAATATAGTTATTACAGAAATGAGAAAAAAAAAAAAGGAAAAAAAGGAAAAAAGTGAAGAATTTGTTATTCTACAATGACAAATGTTATTGTATAAAAACTCTCAATAATAATAATTTGGTTAAAAATGCTACACACACTTCCAAGTTACCGTTATTTTTCATATGGTCTTATGTTCACCCTTACGATACCCTCTAGCTACCAAGATTTTGTGGTACAAGTCAACACACAGGAAGGGGGAAATTCCAGCAAGTCATAAGTATCCTTTGCTGGAAGGAGTGAGATGTGTATGATAGAGTTTCTTCTTCCTCCTCCCTCTAGGATCCCATTTGGACTATTTGTTTAACACACTTTTATACCTTGATCTTTCTTTACTGGTCTGCATCTCCACATTGCATCTAAATGTATGGGTAGTGTACCACATGCATTTTACGTATGTCGAATCCTTGTTCTTTGTTCTTTTGTTGTTTCTATAACTGGGTTTGTCCAACTCCTATTTATTTCTCTGATGCATTTATTTATCTATGCTACATAATTATCTGTTAGAGCCATAAATACTGTTTTACACAGAATTACTACTTGCCACTATCTATATAAAATTGTGTTTCTAACAAATTAAGTGTGTCCACCTGCTAGTTAGAAAAATGCAGATTCAGCTAAATCAAGTAAAAACAAAATGCCATACAGGTCAAGAAAAACTCAGACAAAACATGACAGATCTCAGGCCCCGAGGCCTTACAAACTAAATACTAAGCCTGTGGATGGCAATTAACAATAGCAATGCTTTAATTACTGGGTTGCTGGGCTAGAGAAATGAATTAAGTCATGAACAACTAGAGGAGACAAAAGAGAATTAAGCCACTGAATGATACCAATATCAATATTCTGTATTTGCTGAATCCTTTGCTGTTCAGCTAACACTATCCTCTCTCCACCTCAATATTCCTTCTTTTTTGTGCAAGCTTTTCCATTATCATGTTAATTTTTTGGCACTTTGGTAAGCTGAAAGTGTCTGCAAAGCCTGAAAAAAAAACCACTTGAGAAAATGCTAGTCAGGAAGCAACAATATGCATCTAAATTAGGGGGGAACTGGGACTTCAATGCCAGAAGTTAGATATCAATAAATTGCTATGGAATTGCCTAAATTCTGAAGTATTATGCCATATCTCAGCTAATAAGGCCTTTTATAAGTATCTTCCTCATATCATTTCCATTGTAATTTTTTCACAAATACAATGCAGAAACATATTAAGGGATATACAGGGACTTGTGCTCTTATGTTACTTAGACACTCTTTAAAATCCCTACACTTCCCAAAATCCAAACAAAACCAACAAAAAAAAATCCATGAAGCAAAACCAATTGAGAGGAAGTTCTTGTTACTAATGTCAGCAAAGAGTTCTATTTATCTGTTCATATTTCTATAGGAATCTGAGTTGTAAAGTTCATTCTCTATCCTGTATTTAATGTAAGAAATAAATAAATAAATTAAAAGGGCAGCTTGGATGGGGCTTTCAGTAACCTGGTCTGGTTCCATGGCAGGGGTTTTGCAAGTAGATGATCTTTAAGGCCCTTTCCAACCCAAAACATTCTATGATTCTATGAAAAAAAAAAAAAAAAGAAAATGCTGGTAAGACAGCTTGAAGAGGAGTGGGTTATGTCCTCCCTCAAAAAACACAGTAAAAAAGTCTTTAGAAAAGTAAGTGAATTAGCACCATTTCAAAAGTTCTAAATGCATAGTCTCCGTTCATTTATATAGACTATGGACCCTCTGAACTTCAGACAGCATCACATGATTTACATCCAAAATTTTGCTGAAACACCCCAAATGTCATATAATACAAAAGGAGTTTGATGCATACACTCTGCAAAATACAGATACTACACAACTCTGATGTATTCTGCAAATAATTCCTTGTTAATGAGCCCATTAAGACAAAATCGTTTCTGAGCATGTATATGCCAATATGGATACCAGTATACTTTTGTCTTTCTCTTCACTTTCAACCACTTTTTGTGGTTCTGATGTGTTGCTTTACATTTGAAATGATTAGATTTTTTAAAAATACTAGATTTTAAAAAAATATATAAAATTTATATATTTAAATATATTTATTAAAATATATTTAAACATTCAGAGTAAGGTCTTAGTTCTGCATATCCTCAAGGATCTGCTTTACTATGTGTTCCCTCTGTGTCAACTGTAAATGCCCAAGATACACTAAGAAAACATTCATTTCTACATCAGGATTCTGTCTTTCAAGGGTAAGCTATGACTGTGACTTCAGTAAACAGTGAAGTTACTGAAACAGTAATAATAGGCAATGCAAAAAGAGGATGTAATACAGCCTGCTATTTCAGAAGGCATTTCAGACTGATATGTAATACTATATTTTTAAACTTACTAATAAATTATAGACATCTATTAAGATAATATGGAGAAAAAAGAACCTAAGATATGATAGAAGTATATGTCTATACCAAATATGCAAAAGCATCCTCTTGACGAAATTGTATTAACTCTGAAAACAGGATTTTTTTTTCTCAGACTGGTACTGTGATTGTGGATCGGAGCTTACTTTCTTGAGCACCTTAATGCCTTCATACAAGGATGTATCTTTGTGATACTAACTTGTCAGTAGGACCAATGGCAATGGCCACAAACAAAAGCACAGGAGTTCCCCTCTGAACATCAGACTAAATAGACTTCATGTCCAGAAACTGGGTAGTCATCCACAAAGAAGCTCATAGTTTTTAGATCCACAAGAATCATAGAAGAAAGAAGCTCACAGCAATTAGATCAGCACAAGAAGGATGTGGACCTGTTGAAACGGGTCCAACGGATGGCCATGAAGATGATCAGAGGGCTAGAGCACCTATCCTATGAGGACAGGATGAGAGAGTTATGGTTATTTAGCCTGGAGAAGAGAAGGCTCTAGGGAGACCTGATTGAAGCCTTTAAATACTTAAAGGGGCCTTCAAGAAAGATGGGGACAGACTTTTGGGGAGGGCCTGTTGCAATAGGCCAAGGGGTAATGGTTTTAAACTAAAGGAGGTTAGATTTAGATTAGACATAAGGAAGAAATTTTTTATGATGAAATTTTTTAAGAGGAAACTCCAGGGAGACCACACACTAATCATTCTATGTCTAAATGCAAAAGATACTGTATAATTAGTCTTTCTCTAAGCTAATGGTAAAGAATGTCATGGTAAACCATGTACTACCATATTTATGATAACAAAACTGTCCATACATCACATTCTTATATATCTTACTGTATCCTTCTGATTGTACACTACAGATGCTACAGCAGCAGGTGGTCCAATTGTTCAACGTGCCAAGCTCTCTACTTTATCACAGTAAATAATGGAGTGAACAAAATGAATACTGTGAAACTATAGTAGTTATGATTGTGCACTATGGTTTCCAATTTTCATGCATGTAAAATCTGTAGACATTAATTTTTTAGTTTGGCGGATACTCTGCAAAAAACACAATTTGCCATATGGAAGAGCGTGAGATTGCTGCTTACTGAGGCATGGATATTAATATGCTTGAGCAGCCCTTGGAACAGTGGTAAGCCTTGCACAGTTAAGAAGAAAACTGTAGTCATTTGTCTTCAGTGAGGACTTTGAATAGATGTTTTGCATAACCTTTTGGTATCATACTAAGAGATTCCTGGAAGTAATGGACCTCCAAACTCATTAAATATAGCCAAGCATACCTATGTGAGTGGTGTCTTCCAAATTAACTAATTAATTTAGTCAGCTCACTTCCAAATTATTTAATTCAGTTCTATCTGAAAAGTAGAAGCAAGTCAATCCTGTAAACATTTAGCTGTTTAAAATGAAGGTATCCATCTTAAGCTAATGTCGCAGACTTTCTCTATGTTCAATAACTAAAAAAATACTGAATTCCTGTAAGATAGGTGAATAAGACTACATGTATATCTGCAGACACAGGACTGCCTTAACATTCGTGGATCCAAGAGTGCGTACTGGGGGGCAACTGACTATATAAAAAAGCCAGAATGAGGTATACATCAGCATTTTTCCCCAATTCATTCTTTGCTTATACTAACATATACACTATTGTTGTGGTTTCAGCTGGAATCACTGCAACTGGACTGACAGATGGCTCCCTCCTCCCACCTCCTCCAAGAGAGAGGAAGAGATAAGGAGATACAGAAATTTAGAATTAACTAAACTACTTTAATGAAGAATTAATATTAAAATAAAAAAGAAGATAATAATGAAATAGATACAATATATATAAAAAATTTATCAAGCTCCCAGGATGACAGTCCTGTCACCAGCAGGCACTAGGGAAGTCCCAGAATGGAATCAGTAATGGATGGGAACTGGATTCCAGCTCTGGAGTCAGGAACACAGGGATTGGGATCAAAGGCAGACGAACAGACAGGGTCCTTTTCAGATGTTGGGCATCGCAGGAAGAGAAGTTGACCCTTTGATCCTTCAGCTTTTATATTGAGCATGGGGCAGATGGGATGGAATACCCCAGTTGGTCAGGTTTGGGTCACCTGTCCTGTCTGTTCCTCCCCACAGGAGGACCCCTCTACGCTTTTTCATTTCTGACCCTCTAAGGGGCAAATAACGAAAATTGTCTGACCTTGGTTGTTATAGCAATAAGTATAAGCAAGGGCCTCTCTGCACACCATTCCTTAGCATGTAGCACAAACATTGGCTTCATCATTCTGAGAATGAGCAGTTTTCTCCACAATATGCCATTAATTTCAGTGTTAGAGGAGGCCTAGCTAAAATGTAAAATTACAGAACGCAAAATTGATTCAGTTTTACTTCAGACTGGGACAAGTATGTAAATAGAAAAGAACCTTTACCTAAATAACCTTTAAAAGGTGCCACAGGTAAAATATTTTCTCTTCAGTTTTCTGCCTTTTAATGTAAGAGACATACCAGACATGAACTGGTGTGTCAGTTCTGACAGGAAAAGTAGTAAAAATTATAACTTTTTCCCCTCTAAAATGTCCTGATTGATTGAATATTCTGTCAGATCTGGTCAATATAGAGATACTATTGGCCTATATCCTCCTCTGTGTTAGATTCCCAAAAAGAATTAATTTATGATGCTAATACATGGATTGAATATGCTTTATAAATAGCAAAACATTAAATATTAATATACATTTTAGTGTATTTGTTGCATACTGTGTATATTAAAGTATGTTATTAAATTTTACACATAAATATTATAAGACTATGTTGGGAATAGATATAAGCACAACAACAGCACATGTTGAATGTTGGTTTAAGATCACAGTTTTAGGCAGGCTGCTTTCTTTCAGAACAGTAAAAGTGAGATTTATTTTACCTTAATTTACATGTCCAAAGCACAGCTAAAATTATGCTTAGTGAAGGAAATCATGTACTAATTGTGTCATCCTTTCAGTAGCTACCTAATGTCAACATCTAAGTATGGGAGATGAATGCCACAGCAAAATCTATGGGAAGTGAGTAAACTCAAAAAGATTTTTTCAATTATATTTACATTATTTAGTAATAGTAAATTACTGATGGGAATCAGATTTCAAAATAGAACTTCCCAACAACTTCACTTTCTAGAAGTAAACTTTCAAGAAAGAGAAATACTTTTATATGTTATAGGATATGAAAGCCTTATGAAACCAAATAGCTAAAAATAATTTCATAATAAGACATTGAGAAACATACACTTTAAGTAACTAAAGTATATATATATGAAGAATATCTTTACCCTTAGTCATTTGTGTGTGATTACTTTTACCTAAGTTTAGTCATCTAAAAGATGGACATCTTCTCTACATGGGTTGCTCAGACTTCATTTATTGACTAATAAAAATAGCAACTTTTTAAAGGTTGCTCATCAAACATGGGATATATGTCCAATTTTTAGATAGCAAAAGCAGTGATTTACTTTCACCTTAAGATTCTACATTTCCATTAACCAAATAATGAAAACATGTTGGTGATGACATTTATTTTAACTTTTTTAAGCATTTAGAAATCCAGGACGGAATTTTACATACTTTATCATCTATAATTAAATTCTTATTAATTTGATTCATTATTTTAGAATGCAAATTAAACTTCCTATGGACAAAATAATAAGGATAAATATAAATTTGAGCATATATTCGACTTAAATACTCTGTTTTGTTTCTGGAAGATGAAAAGTGCATAACTTTGTGTATTAAGCTATTATATAGATGGTTTTATAGTGTAACTGAATGCCAAATTATGACATACGAACTTGTTTATCTACTTGGAGGGCAGAAAGATGTATGTTTTTTTTTATTTGGTTTGATTTTTAAGGCTTCACATGAATGCAAGAATATTCCAGAAATCAAATCTCTGACTAATATAATATTTTAGAACAGAAGGGTGTGCTGGAGCTCTCTAATTTAACCTCATGCTCAAAGCAAGCCAAACTTCAGAGTTAGATCAGGTTGGTTAGGGGTTTATCCAGTCAAGTAAGCTTTTTGTCCAAGTGCTTAACTACTTTCAGTAGTAGTTAAGCAAAAGGCTTTGTCCTCCATAGCAGCCTCCCATGGCATCCTCTTTACCTGTTTCCCAGGGCAAGACAAAGTCCCCTCTCCTAAAGTCCAGGTTCTTGATTCTCCTACTGCTTTTTCCCACTTCCTTCTCTGTCTTAAACTCTACCATCTCATAGTCACCCCACCATGCTTCCATCTGTTATAGGAATGCTTAAAGTTCCACAGGACAAGTAAAACATACAACGGGAAGGCTACACTGAACTGTTTACAGAGGGCCTCACCCACTTCACCCTTCTCTATCCAGTAGTTTTTATCAGATTCCCATTGTGACCTCCTCCTTGTAGGCCTCTTGTTGATCATGATCCATGCATGTGAGCTGTTCCTTTGCATAGAGAGCACAATCTTGTTTCCCCTTCCCATTTTTCCTAAAGGGCCTGTATCCATTCAGTGCTTCGTTCATGCAAATTACTCTACCACATCTCTGTGATCCTTTGCGATGAGATCATAAGTGTGCAACCACTCACAGGTTCCCAGTTCCTTTCCATTGTTTCTTGTGCTGCCACAATTCAGATAGCCTCTAGTCACACCACTTTTTCCAGGGGAGGTTGAGATTTTCCCCTATAGTTCTGTCCCTGGTGTGCTTCTTGTAATCACCCTTGCTCCATTTATCTCCAGGTGTTGATCTCTGATGGTCACACCCTGTAGTTACCACTACTGCCTCACCAACTTTTACAGCATTGAGCAGCACCTACAGATTGCCTATCCTGTATGCCAACAGAAATTATAGGTGCCTTGTACCTGTATTTATGTCCTAATTATTGTACTTTTGGTTACTGATGTTCCCTAGATGTTAGTTAAATAGGAAGCTGGACATGAGCCACCCCAGTTCCTGCATAATTTCCCAGCCAGCAGGCAACTTCTCATGGTCTCTTCTGGTTCCCAGCTGCCATGAATGCTATGTTCTTGGCAGTCTCCCTTCTGTCCTGTGCTCCTCTTCCTCATGCAGTGTGCTTATCAGACAATGCATCTGTAAAGATCCCCTGGTGAAAATAAAAGGGTTCATAGCTTAAGACCTATCTTTTGGTAAAGAAATATTTTCAAGCCTAAATGATTCAGTCAATGTCTAGGTCTAGAGGTTCAGATTAGAAGTCTGGGCTCATCTTTCAGCCAGCTCTGTGCTGTATGTTGCTGTCATTGAAGTCAAAGTTAAAAAAAAAATAAAATAAAGAAATAAAAATTTCCTTGAATTTAATGGGAGAACATCAAGTCATTTGCAGACTCACAGTCTTTCATATTTACAGCTCTGAAAGAGCATGGCCTTAGGGGCAGCCATTTTGTAATTTTTTGTCTTCTTCAAACAAAATGCTCCTGTTGTGCTTTTGAAGGCTCACTAAATCACTAGATATAGTCTCAATGTCTCTTCTTGTTAGGGTACATCAGACGGGGCAAAAACCATCCCACCCCAAACAGCCTGAGCTAATTTTCATAGGAACCTTAACAGGGATGATCATACCAAAGCAGCCTTAGTGGAGTTAGCTAGCAGTTTACCCTGCATGGACACAGAGTTCTGAGCCTGTTTGAAGTCAAGTGGCATGATAACTAAAGCAGCACTATTTATTTTGATGACCACTTTATTTGCGTCCAGGCCTGTCTTCCCTCTATATGTGTCAGACTGGACAAGCCCCAGGAGAGTCACCTATGACAATCTCCAGATTGAGTTCATACACTATAGCCTGTGATAACCACTAGGAAGATTACACAATTCTGGCTTATGGTGTAAGATATCTTATGGGCTTTTTCTCCTTTGTCTTCAGCATCCTTTAATTCTAACAAACATGAATATGACTTTAACTTCATTGTAACATGCATGGCAGTGAAAAATGTGCAAGCAGCCTAGCATGCCTTCTAAGAGCCAGGACCTTGTATCATAAAATCCCAGGACCATATGAAAATTCAGGTTGGAGGGGACTTTAGGAGCTTCTAGTCCAACCTCCTGCTCAAAGCAGGGCCAACTGTGAGGTCAGACCAAGTTACTCAGGTTGTACCCATTTGGGTCTTGAAAAACTCCAAGGATGGAGGTGGCGGAGGCTTTCTAAACAATCTGTTGCACTGAGTGATCCCCTACATGGGGAATATTTTCTCCTTATATTCAGCTGAGTCTGTCTGTCTAATTTTAATTTATGCTCCTTTTCTCTCATCCTCCCATAATGCACCACTGTGAAGGGCCTGACTCTGTCCCATTAATGACCTTCTTATAGGCACTGGGGCATTTTCCTGACATTTATCTTTCATAGGAAATGTAGCATCTTCAGTACATCAAGCTATTGTATGAGTACAACAGCGTACAGTATGATGACAACAGTTTGGCACGATAACAAATTGTATGTTATATTATATATGTTTGTGGGCTTATCTGGATTTGATTAAGTTTTTCTAGTTTTCTACAATATGAACTTTTGTCACAGGTTAAAGAGCTGTTGCAAATGATTAGGTCTTCATAATGGTAATCAGCTGCCTCTGTTTTCTGGAGTTCTTCACTGACTCTGGGCAAGATCCCTCGTATCACAGGAAACAGATCTACATCCAAAATCACTAACTGTGTGAGAGAGAGACTGACTTGCAGCTACAGTAGTGTGGGAGGCAAACTGGTGGTGATATTCTGAAGAGTCTGACATACTTTGTGACTTAGAAACATGTCATTAAACACAAGTATCATGGTAACGTTGGCACTGCAAGACCTGTGTACATAAAAGGCAGACTGTAATACACCACTTTTTCTTAATTATGCAATTATCTTAATACAGTAAATGTAAACATAATAAAAATGTTTTAAGATAGCATTGTAGGCAATTGATTTTAAAATATTACAGCACATTAACAAGGGAAAAAGATACAAAATTTGCAAATGAATATTTTATAGAAGTTTTTGTTGGAATCTTAAACATAATCAAAATTTGATAACTGATGCTATTATACAAGATAATAGTAGGCAGATGGCTTTTATTTTAAGTCCAAAACTTCCTAAGACAGACAACCTTTTTTGTAGTTAGAGTTCTGTTCACGCATCCTTTTAAGTCCTGAAATTAAGTAGTAATTCCCAGAAGTAGTGGCTTTTAAGGCAGCACTTTTGAGAATGATTTTATAAAAGCTAGCAGATCAGCATTTTCAGCCTAAAAAATGTCATTTCCAGAATTACTGTGTACTGAAAGCATCACTTACAGGAATTGTTATAGAAAGTCACAGCTTTGCTCCTTTATGTAGACAAACTCCCAACTAACAAAATTACCAATATAGCTGGGGGTCAACATATGCCTGGAAAGTCTAAGGTTAATTAATGGCTTTGGATGAATCAGAATTCTGTATGTAACACTAGCACTGGATTCCCATGAGTGTGTAGGGGAAGTACTGCTCTCTTAAAAGCAATATATAAGCAATATATCTTGAAATCTATAGCTGTCAAATTAACTATCCAAGTTACCATTAGAGAAGAGTTTCATAAATCCTTTCTAGTTATATTTACTCTTGGTTTCTTTCTTGGATTTGTTTGTTTACAGGATGATGATTATTGTAAAGGTAAGCTTTTCCTCTTTGTTTTTGAAGTATTTGAAAATACATAATTTTTTCATATATTTATATGTTTTTCTGCATGTATCTATAACTCTCAGGTAGAGATACAATGCTGGTATTAATTAGGGAGCTGAGAGAGAGGCTGTAACTGAATAATCACATTGCTATATTGACTATCTGAAGTATGTCCTGGCTGCAGATTCACAAAAGCACAATTTTTCTATGCACAACATGGAACAGGAAAGGAATGAGGAATCATCTTACAGGTTTGGAAGACCTATACTGCATAACCACTGGTGCTGCCTGCCAACTAGAAATATAAGTTGACTGTTGTCACACAGTGAAATGACCAGGTAGTGGAACAGGAAGTAAAAACTAATGGAAGAGAGACATTAAGTATGGACAGAGAAATTAAGTGCAGGGAACCATATGTCTTTGAAAAGGTTAGCCAAAAAATATTTCTCTGCATAATATGACTATTAAATTCAAACCTTTGCCAAGCTCATGTTCAAGATTACTAGATGACAGAAGAAAAAAATGCCATGGAGGCAGACTGTGGAAGCTGAGGGGAGAATAGTTTGAAATGCAACTTATCTTTGAAGCACTTATCTTTGGACGGATATCTCTTGGATTTGGACCTATTCTTCTCATTAAGCAGAAGTAAAATGGCTAAACAGCAGCACTGATTAAAAAAGTATGAGATTCCCCAAGGTTATGGAATCAAGTCCAAAGTAAAAAAAAAAAAAGTCTAATCATCTCTTTTCATCTCTGTATTTCACTCTATCTTTGCTTGCTCTCCCTTCACCTATCACAGCTACATAATTACCAGGTGAGAAATTTCTAAATCCTGGTTTCAAAAACTCAACATGATATATTATATAAATAGGTGAAGCACCACATTTGTAATCTTTTTGATATTCAGTAGGAAGGATGACAGAAACACTAAAAAGTATGTAGTATTATTTAAATGATAGACCTGTTTCATGCTGATTGTGTCTATACTGCAAAGTAAGGGATGTGATCTCCTATTCCTTAGGTGCTTAACTATATCCCAGCCTCACAGTAGGAATAAGTTTGTGTTCTTACTCATGTCCCTCTGAAAAAAGTAATATCATGATAGCTGGCTAAGAAGGAACCACAACATCTGCAATAGCTGTCCTGGTCTGGAAACTTAAGAAGGAGACATCAGTGTGGGTTTCACAGAGTATTACCAACCCACAAATAGGACATAGCAAAGGTTAATATTCTTCCTGGCCTCCTGAATGACACAGATCTCCTGTAAGTCATATGCCATTTTCACTCATCCTGGACAGATGAATAAGGTGACCTAGGGCATTTCAGGTTTGTTTGATTCTGTGCAAATAAATCCATCTACTGTTTTAATACAAGTTTAGACACCTTACCCCACCCCTACCACCTAAACATATACCCTGAGATGTATGACCTGAATCCCACCACAGGAAGTAGATTTAGCAGGATTTATATTTTTAAGCATAATTACCTACTGTTCCTTGAGACACTTCAGACTGAATTAGCAATGTAACTGACAGATACAACACAGGACTGTCACAGAGAACAGAAACAGAAACAGCACAGAAGTTTCCTTTTGCAGCAGCTACTGGAGGCAAGATCTGTAGAACCTAACATGACTCTAAATACCTTCTTTAATCTACATTCTTAAAAGTAGAATAGAGCAGTGACTTTAAGGTGACCTGGAAGTATAATTAGCAGAACTCAGTTGGCCAGGTCACCTTAAAGTCACTGCTCTATTCTACTTGTGGGCAGAAAGAGGATCCAGCCTACAAGGGAACATTCTTAATATCTTTGCTCTGTCCAAAAGGTGAAGACTCAATCTTTATTCTCATTTCATTCTCTTCTCAGATGATTGTACTTGATTGAACCTCTAAAAAAAAGGTATGCTTTTTATTAAAATATTAGAATTTTTACCTATTTTATACATATACATGTATGGTTAAATATATATAAATTTCAAGTAAGTAAGCCAAATAAATAGAATGCAAGAAATAAAATTACTGGATGCATCTACATTGATAAAGAGGGCTAATGAGTGAGCATTTGTTCATTAAATTGGATAATTGCTTAGCTACTAGCTCATTGCTTATTTATTTGCACAACTTCCGCTATTTTGCTCAAGGTGTAGTTCTGAGGTAAGTTAGTTTCAGGGAGCTCTATCATAAAACAATGCAAATGAGACTGCACCAGGTTTAGCTCCAAGAACCCTACAGTCTGTCACCATTATTCAATGCTACCCATATTTTTCACATCTTTAAAGAGAATTACTTTATCATTGATATAAAATGCAAAAGATAAATTCAAACTGTATTTCTACATACTAGAATCATAGAATCATAGAATTGTCTAGGTTGGAAGGGACCTTCAAGATCATCTAGTCCAACCATCAACCTAACCCTGACAAAAATCACTAAACCATATTCCTAAGGACTACGTCAACCTGTCTTTTGAACACCAGGCACCACCAGGGATGGTGCCTCAACCACTTCCCTGGGCAGACTATTCCAATGTCTGATAACCCTCTCTGTGAAGAAATGTTTCCTAATATCCAATCTAAACCTCCCTTGGCACAACTTGAGGCCCTTTCCCCATCTCCTGTGACTTGGGAGTCAAGACCAACCTCTGCCTCTCTACACCCCCGCTTCAGGTAGTTAGAAAGCATGATAAGGTCTCCCCTCAGCCTCCTCTTCCTCAGACTAAACAACCCCATCTCCCTCAGCCGCTCCTCATAAGACTTACACTCCAGACCCCTCACCAGCTTCTTTGCCCAACAATTTTTTGTTCAATTATTTGCTCAACAATGCCATACCTAATGAAGTAAATTTACAAATGTGTCGGTTTTTTACATCATATGATATCTTCAGTATCATAAATTCCACACATTGAGTGAGGCACAGTATTTTCACTCTGCTGGCAAATAAAATGACAATGTTTCATGTACATTTTTAAGATTTTAATTTGTTAGCCTCAGACCATGACAATGACATAAGGTAATGACATCAAATAGGAAGCATCAAGTGATTTTTTTCTTGAATTAAAAGAAGATAGCAGTAGTTGACATTAGCCTTATTTATGGGGAAAACATCTGATGTAGAATCACCTATGTACATTGAGTACATACTAAAAATAATATTCTGCAGTGCTTGTAGGGAGTTTAGAAACTGGATACAAACAGGAAAAATAATTTTAAAAATGGTGAGAGGGCAACAATAATAAAATTGAACTATTGTAGTAACTAGAAGATTATTTGATGGCAGATGAGTTTTTTTCTCATGATCATCTACTGTCTTACTTGAAATAGAAGTCATCTCTTTCACTTGAAAATAAATTAAGCAGACACAATTATTTTTCTTTTTTACAGTTAATTATGTATCAAGTTAAATACCAAAATATGCGTGTTAACTTACTATTATATAACTAGAATTAG
This sequence comes from Scolopax mira, assembly GCA_004320125.1. Lineage (NCBI taxonomy): Eukaryota > Metazoa > Chordata > Aves > Charadriiformes > Scolopacidae > Scolopax > Scolopax mira. The sequence continues at coordinate 102,652 of BJBW01007956.1, forward strand.
TAATACTGGCTCAACTGATTATTGGGAAGATAAAACTGAATTGTATTAAGAACATTGAAAAGATGCAAAAAGTTTGTACAGTCAAATTGTGTGAACTTCAGTATTATATAGCCACTTTAACAAACAATACTTCTTATAACTTTGGGAGAAATCACTTCATCTAAGATGAAAGAAAAGTGAAAATTAAGACTTTATCCAATTAATTACTTCAAACATATATTGCATAAAAGAGAAATTGAGAAGTTAATGCCTCCACTAAAAGGTTATAGCACTGTTTATATCCCTCATCCTCATCTTCCAAAGGTAGAGTTGTCTTTTTTTTTGGCAGTTGCAACTGAAATAAAGAACATTGGGTCACATTGCCATCATTTTGATCAAAAGAAACTCAGAATATTTTTTGGCTGTTAGACATTGCTTTTGTACCTAACATACCTTGTACATTACGTAAACAATTTTTAATGCTGTAGGATGTGCACCAGTATCCAGAGAGCAGCTCATGACACCCGTCCCTGGACGGGACCCATTTTCAAGGCCAGGTTGGATGGGGCTTTGAGTAATCTGGTCTGCTGGAATATGTCCCTGCCCATGACACAGGGGTTAGAACTAGATGACTTTAAATGCAAGACTTTTTTTTTTTTTTTTTTTTTTTTTTTTTATAAAGAGTTTTGTAGATAGAAGCCGATTTCTCGGAAAACCATTTTGAATGACTAAAGCCTGAGAAAAATCTGCATATAGATTGCATGATGAATAATCTATCATCTCTCTGTCTCAAGAGAGATTTAATAAAATATATATGCATGATTTAGGAGATAATGGCAAGGAAATGTTCTAATACGATATCATGAAAACTGAGCTATCTTAATTTCTTAAAAAACACAGAATTTATTATGTGCACTGATACTCATAGTGCAAAATTAGAAAGTCTGTTTGGATATGTAAAAAACTCAGATATATTGCAGAAAACTTAAAAATATCGATTTTGTGAAGTCTGAGTTTCAAGATGAAGTTCTGAAAATTGAATAACATATGTAGTAACTAAAAAATATAACTATAAATATATACATAAAAATATTAAAAGTGTGATAAAATGTAATTTTGTGATACTTATATTTCTGAAGGACTGAGGAAAGCATTTTGAGAAAGAACTTATATTATTCTAAAAGAAGTGTTTCCCATGAAAAGCTTCTTGAAAAAAAATCTGTTCTTTATTTTCCAAGTGAATATTTCTTGTTTCCTCTTTCCTCCAGGAAAGGCAAATCTATGCTGCCATATAGATTTAGAATTTCTGGTAAAGTTATTGGTTTCATTTCTATTTTTTCACATAAGTTTATTCTTTTATTATTATTATTGTTCTTTAATGTGTATCTATTTAACTTTTTATGTTGTTTCTTACCTCAGAATAAATCATCATTTCAATAGTAATAAAATTTTAAGGACATTATATATAACTATCATTGTTAAAATTGAAGACAACAGTGTTAAAATGTTTTCAGATATGCACCAGAAATATCAGAATACTTTATGGACAGATATTTAATTTAGAAATGGTGGTTCAAACATAAATCATTACTAAAAGGGTTTGTCCACACATAAATTCAGAAAATGCAGTTGGGAGATACGAGAGGGTAGAAAACGAGTTAAGTAGTTATACATCTTCTGCTAAAATTATTTCCTTGTCCTTGAGCAGATGAGATTCTCTGTGTTATAGACAATGAATATAGTTTTAGCTCATCTTTCTGTAAATTTTATTAAACTTTCATCATACCTGAAATCTTAAAGCAGTAAAGATGATAAAATAATTGGAAGTTCACTAATATATAAACAACAGCAGAATTTTGTGGCAAAAAAAATTTAAAAAATAATAATTTAGAATCTTGTTTTTATAAAATATCATTTTAACATGACGTTCACTTAATATTATTATATTTTCTGATTGTCTTTGCTCCATATTTCGTATGATTTTTATAAAGGAGATGATATTTCAACAGTATGTGCTGGGGAGCCTACCATCTGGAAAACACCTTGTCAGAAAAGGACTTTGGGTCCTGATGGACTGGTGAACACCAAGTTGAACACCATCCAGCAATTTGCCCTTGACATAAAAAGGCTAATGGTATCCTTGGCTATGTTAAGCAAAGAACTGCCAGGAGGTCAAGACAGGTGAAGCTCCTCTACCCAATCCTGTTGAGGCCATACCTGGAGTCCTCCAGTTCTGGGAACCTCAGTATAAAAGAGATATGGACAGTATACCGGAGAGAATCCAGCAAATGTCCACAAAAATGATTAAAGGACTGGAGAATTTCCTATGAGGAAAGGCTGAGAGAGCTGGTACTGCATAGTTTAGAGAAGAGAAAGATCAGGGGGATCTTATCAATGTGTTGTATACATGAAAAGAAGGTAAAAAGAGGATACAACCAGGATGTTTTTCAATGGTGTTCAACAGAACAAGAGGCAGTGAATATAAACAGAAACACAGGAGGTTCCCTCTGATCACCAGAAAATAGTTTTTTACTGTGAGGGCGACTGAGCTCTGGCACATGTTTTCCAAAGTTGTGGAATCTTCCTCCTTGAAGATATCATTTTGGGCAGTCTGTTTCTGCAGGGTGGTTGGAGCAAATGACCTCCAGAGTTCCATTCCAACCACAACCATTCTAATTTGTGATTGTCATTGCCTAAGGGATTTGTTAAGGTTCATGAACATTTGGACCCAACATGGAAAGCAGAATGTCTGAATGGAAATAAATGTAACTTTTCCTATTTTTATAGCAGGTCTAATGAAAAAAAAACTTACCCATTGATGGGAAAAATAAAAGGAAGCAGAAAATATTAAGTATTTTGCACTTAACTTACTGCTTTACTTTTGTATTTTTGACCTCCTCAGGTTATAAAAAAAAAGAAAAGATTTTTCTTCTTCAAAGTCAAGTGAGTATGTTTACATGAATTCATTCAAGAATGCTGACCATGTAATAATCAATTGTATTAAAAGCTAAGCACCTCTACCAAACTAGGTTCTGTTTATCTATACCAATTATCTGAGGATTATTGATCAATGGAGGAAGCTGGTTTTTTTGAAAGAAGAGAGCATCCACTGACAAGGAGCTGAGAGGGAGGTCAAGCATGTTCCTTATCATACATTTTTACAATACTATTGTATGAACAATAAAGTGAAACAAAACTAATTGTCTAAGATTCTTATGTCTCGTTGCAGTGCTCACAATCCCTGCTGATTGCCCCAAGTGCTAGAACCAGACTCTCCTTTCTCGTCCTTGCTTCTTGCACTCCTGGATGACACAGCCTGAGGAGAAGGGAAACACTGATTTTGAGATGCCTTTTAGTTGGTGGGGACCCCAGTCCCCAAGGGCTGTGTACTGTTGCAGAGCATTCATTTGCTCAGTGGGTGAGAAGGCTTGGCTTGGTGCTAGTATGGGTACAGTCTGCAGTTTGAGCAAAAAAAAAAAAAAATATTCAGAAAGATTTTAGTGAATATTTTAAAGTTTTGATCGGAATGCACTACACTTGTGTCAAGGCAAAAACTGGTCCTGGACTTTTGTTTTTATCTGAATGACTTAAAACTTAGTCAACAGACCACTTTCCTAACATGTGTGAGATGAGAGCTTTATTCCCTCTAGGTTGAGAGTTTTATTTCCTCAGAATTATACCAGAAATCAAGTCTTTCATGTGCAACCACACATGAAGCAGTTGAAGAAAAGTGTCCACACAATTAATTAATGGCCTCCACACATTGTAGTATTTATATTTATCTTCAGAATTTCTCCTTGTGCTTGATCCCACAGAATTCACATACAGAACAGAATGTGCATTAACAAGTGTAATTTTAAAGCCCTGGAATTGCACAGGAATTGATACTAATGAGAATCGTGCTGAAAGTCACTGCTGAGAGCCTTAGAAATGGTAAGGCCTCTAAGAGGAACAAGAATACAAGCATCCTATTATCATGAGAAAGCTTTTTATTTTTCTTTTTTTCTTCCCCCAGCCTCCCTGTATGTTTGTTCCTCTTGTAGTTACTTTGAATAGTTGCAATAAAGGAAAGGAACAGCTACTCAGTTTGAAAAGGAGAATCCAGTGCCTAGAATTTAAACTTATCCAAGTCCTTGCTTTTGCACCACTCCCAGTAATGTTGAGGTCACCGACCTTGTATCATCTGTTGTTTCTCATGAAGGAGCATGTAGAATGAGGTTTTTTACTAACATAATCAGAATCACCTGGTTCTGAATTTATTAAAAGGTACTGCCTGTCATAATTCCTCCAGCCTCAACAGAACTCTTGACTACTGAATGCCTTCTCTGACAGCTGAATACCTGCATCTGAAGTTGCTACACTCAAAATCTTGTTGCAAGCCATAAGTTCATAGAAACTTATGCAATTATACATTGTCATCAAAAAATAGAATCATTCAGGTTGGAAAATACTGTTGGGAAAATTGAGTCCAACCATCAACCCTACACTACAAAGTTCTCTCCTACACTGTATCCCCCAACACCAGATCTAAAAGACTCTTAAACACATTCAGGGATGGTGACTGAACCACCTCCCTGGGCAGGCTATTCCAGTGTCTGACCACTCTTTCTGTGAAGAATTGTTTCCTAATGTCCAGTCTAAACCTACCCTGTTGAAGTTTGAAACCACTCCCTCTTGTTCTATCACTAATTAACTGCGAGAAGAGACCATCACTTCTGCAGCATCTCTGTGAGAAGAGACCACATGTCACAGGGGAAATCTGCACATCTGGCACACCTATAATCAAATCAGGATCAAACTGGTTTAATCATGTATTATAACATTAAATTAACCAAAAATCAGTGAACTGTACATTCAGTATCAATATTAACAACACAACAGAAAACTACATTGCTAACTCCTCACAAAATGTAAATATACACCTGCAGATTTCAAACACCTTTCTATGACTAATCTCAGATTCTAAACTTGCCTTCCTTCTGCACACATAGTCATATCGAGTTGCACTCCTAACCAAGTAAATGTGGGTTATAATCACAAAACCATTTTCTGGGAGTGCACTGTTTGTAAACACAGAAGGTATATGTAAACAGCTTTCCTGTTGGCTCTTGTTGCTCCCAACAATCCACTAATGAGCAAGCTGTTGAGAAAGAACCCCAATTAAGTCAATATACACATCCAAGATGTGAGTACCTATTCATGTTGTCCCGCAAGGAATCATACACTACTCATAGTGGAGGATGTTCTGTGAGGCCTAGATAGAACACATGGTGTTATGAGAATTCTGGTAGTTCCAAATCGGATTGTTTGCCACTCTTGTACCACTTTCCCACCCCACAATCATGAATACCCTTTTTTTTTTTAATATATACTTCTTTTCAAGGTAACTCCTTGACTTCACCAAAAGTGTCTCAATAATCTTCTGATTACTCTTTAATTTGATTGACCATCATCTTAAGTAAACTTTGTGCTTGCTAATTTCTTTGTAATTTTATGAGTTAATAGACAATCATTGCCTCAATCACTGCAATCACTGGGCAGCTTTGGGTATTGTGTCCAAACACAGTGTTTCTATTTTATAATAGAAACTCTTATTTCTATTTTATCAGCTACTGTTACCCATGTTATATTACCTAGAGGGAGTTGTGTAGACTCCCCCATAGCACATATTAAACATGCATCTAACAGTTTATAAAAAAAGATATATTCTCCAATCCTTTCAGACTGACAGCTTATTGGCCAGAGAGGCAAACCTTTGTATTCTTATGCGGAATAAATCAATATGAATTATAGTAATTACTAAAAAACCACACACACACATTCAGTTAAGCTAAGCCTCACATTCATTGCCAATGTCCATCTGGCTTTACTATAAAATTACTTCTGTTTTTCAGAAGTAATGATGGACGAGAAGCTGGACATGAGCAGGCAGTGTGCACTTGCAGCCCAGAAGGCCAATTGCATCCTGGGCTGCATCAAAAGAAGTATTACCAGCAGGTCCAGAGAAGTGATTCTCCCACTTTGCTCTGGTGAGACTTCACCTGCAGTACTGTGTGCAAGTCTGGAGCCCTCAATATAAGAAGGACATAGACCTGATGGAACGGGTCCAGAGAAGGGCCACAAAAATGATTAGGGGGTTGGAGCACCTCTGCTATGAGGACAGGCTGAGGGAGCTGGGGTTGTTCAGCCTGGAGAAGAGGAGGATCTGGGGAGACCTAATAGCAGCCTTCCCGTACCTGAAGAGGGCCTACAGGAAGGCTGGAGACAGTCTGTTCACAAAGGCCGGCAATGACAGAACAAGGGCTAATGGGTTTAAACTGGAGAAGAGCAGATTTAGATTAGACATTAGGAAAAAGTTCTTTACTATGAGGGTGGTGGAGCATTGGAACAGGTTGCCCAGGGAGGTGGTTGAGGCCCCTTCCCTGGAGACATTCAAGGTGAGGCTCAAGGAGGCCCTGGGCAACCTGGTCTAGTTGGAGGTGTCCCTGTGACTGTAGGGGGGTCGAACTAGATGATCTTTGAAGGTCCCTTCCAGCCCAGATGATTCTATGATTCAATTCACCACAGTATTCTATGAGTTTAAATTAAAAAGACATAGGTAAGGCTTTAGTAAATGATGTGTTCTAAAGGGAGAAAAGCAAACACAAAAACCCACACACAGATACAGAAAAATTATCCTAAAACCTCTTCCCTTAAAAACAACAATAACAGCCAGAACGTTGTAGAAGAGCAGGTAATATGCACAACTAATCATGTGATGGATTGTGTATTCTATCAAAAAATGGATTTTGCAAAAGCTTTTCTTACATTTGGGAAACTCAGTGAGAATTTCTACTCCTCAGCATGCCTAGTTAGTTAAATTAAATGCTCTATTACCAAAACTAAATTTCATTCAGATGAAATTGAGTTGAGAACACTTATCAATAAGTTTAAAAAAACCCAAACAAACACAGAAAACACCAGTTGCAGTTATTGTGTAACACACAAAAACAGATTCTGAAATTTCAGGTATATGTATATTTTCAGAAAACATAAACATGTGAACCATGTGAAAGGATGAAAATGCACTACAGAAATTATTTTAAGAACACTTTGATTAAAGACTACAAACACTAGGTACTTTAATAATAATTCTGTTTTACATTATATCAGATATTTACTGACACGGTCACAGAGTCCTTGGGTCTTAACTAACTCTGGATTTTTAATTAATTGCTTCATCCTTTTAAATTTCTGAGGGTTTTCTTCCTTAAATGAAGCATTTATGTATTCAGCTTCTGTCATGACCATTGCTTGCAGTTGTAGATTTTGTTGTTTTATTCTCACTGGAAATATAATTATTATTATTAGATATCTTAGTAATTAATAATGCCACTTTTAAAAAATCACAGTTGTTCATATATATCTTGGGTATAAAAGCTTAATGAATTCTCAATATGCATAATTTTAAGTATGTGTTCTTTCAAATAAAAAATTATTTTTTTCTTTAGGAGACAAAAAAAATTGATAATGCAACTATAATTCATGAAGGACTTATATTTTGAATTCTTTTAACTCATAGTCAGTTGCAAATTCTCAGAAAGCTCATCTTGTCCTCAAAGGAAAGACCTAGGCTCATCTCTAGGCATTAAGATGTCTAATTTAAGGCATTGTCTTATTCAGAACAGACAGTTCATGTAGCAAAATAGCCACCTCAGGCCAGGAATTAATGTCTTTGGAACAGTTGAGTTGTTCCCTGAAAGAACTTATTCTCCTCCATTATATTGGAAGCTTAGATAAAGTGGCTGTTAGTGAATTGCCTCAAGTTAGATAAGATATGTCTAGTACTAGGGTTCATGGAACAAGGTTAAACAGTATATCATTTTTATCACCTTTGTAGAACTGTTGGTTTAAATGATGATATGAACTTCATGATCAAATGGGAGAAAAGTTAAAAACAGGTGCATTTATCTTGTCTGAAAAGTTTAGGCATCTCTGAAATACTGCTTTGAGCTATAGGGTCAGGGTGAGGCCCAGTGAGGGGAATCGGGGTAAGACACAGCCCTGGGATTGCCATGCATTGCCATGGGGATGAGGATGTGTAAGGCCAGGCCAGGAGGTTAGCAAGCAAGCTCCTCAGCAGGGGCAAGAAGCACAGTGCTGCACTGCAATTCAAGCAGGGCCAGGGAGATCCACAGCTGAAGGCAGTTTTCAATAGCTGGAGTTGGATCCCAGTTGTGATCACCTTGTTGCACTGCCTGGTGCTACGCTTTCAGCTGCACTGGCTCTACCTTGCCCTTGAGCCCCCAAAACCAAGCCTGTGAAGGTTGGGAATTGAATGGTTTCAGAAGTCTTCCACTGATTGCCCTTGCAGATGCCTATATGAATCTGTGTAGCTCTCATTTGACATTAATTGTTCCTTTTTTTTTTTTTTTAATGGTCTTTTTGACAAGTACATGCATTTTGAAAAAGACTGACATTAAAGACTTAAATTTCATATTAGGAAACATTGCAATTTTAATGATTTACATATCACAAAGCACAATAAGATGCTCAGAGGAGTCTGGTTCAGTATTTCATAATAATACTGAATAATTCTGAAATCAAAAGAAACTATATGAAAGCATCAACCATAAAAAGGTTCACTGTCCCTTATACTTTAGAAGGCACATCCTGATTCTCTTACAGCTTATGCAAATGACTTCAAAAATGATAAACATAGTTTCTGTATTTGACTGCAACCATTCATGAAGTGAAAAGAAAATTAGAGATGTTTATTACAACTTAGTCCACATTTCAAACTTAATCTAAATGAAATGTTATTCCATTGTTCCCTTGTTGAACATCAAAATTTTAAAAGCAGTTGCTTGATTTATCATATGATTTATCCTTGTCAATGTCTATACTGGAAAGTTAGAGGCAACATAAAGAGTTCTTTCTCATATACTCAAATTTCAGTGTGAAAAATACCTAAAGATTAAATAATTGTTGCTTGATTTATTCACAATCCTATATTCTCGGTGGTTATATTTCACTCATGTTTCTGAAGGTTTATTCAACATTAAAATAAGAACTCTCAGCAACAATAACAATATAGTATAACTGTATGCTGTGTTTGAATACCAGATCTTTCTGACTTCCAAGGCTCCTGTTAATTTATTAGTGAAATGACTTAGAAGTTTCTCTTTTTCCTCTTTTTTATTTTATTTAGCTAAATAATAAGATCATGGTGATAATGCAAGTTTTCTTAGCAGTTCTTAGAAAATCATCTCTTATTGATGAAAAGAGAAAGAATCCCTACTGTGATTGCTATAAATTCTACAATTAATTGACATGTTGATTTAGCCCAGTTGACTTAATTGAATCATAGGAACTCTTATAGAAAAGATGTCACTGAATTTCACTTAATAATTTTAGAGTTGGAAGGGACCATAGAGATCATCTAGTCCAACTCCCCTGCTAAAGCAGGATTGCCCATAGCTAGAGCATGTCACTCAGGACTGCATCCAGGCGGGTCTTGAAAATCTCCAAAGAAGGGGACTCCACGGCTTTCCTGGCCAGCCTGTTCCAGGGCTCTGGCACCCTCACTGTGAAGCAGTTCTTTCTCATATTTGAGTGGAACCTCCTATGTTCCAACTTATGCCCATTGCCCCTTGTCCTCTCACTGGCAACTGCTGAAAAGAGTGTGGTTCCCTCCTCCTTCAAACCACCCTTTAGATACTTATAGGCATTAATAAGGTCTCCCCTCAGCCTTCTCAAGACCAAAGAGTCCCAGCTCTCTCAGCCTTTCTTCATAAGGGAGATGCTCCAATGCTTGAATTATCTTCGTTGCCCTTAGCTGGACTCTTTGCAGTAGCTCCCTGTCCCCCTTGAACTGGGGAGCCCAGAACTGGATGCAGTATTCCAGTTGTGGCCTCACCAGTGCCGAGGAGAGGGGCAGAATGACTTCCCTCCACCTACTGGACACGCTCTTCCCTATGCAGCCCAGGATTGTGTTGGCCTTCCTGGCCACAAGAGCACACTGCTTGCTCATTGTCATTTTGCTGTCTACCAGGACCCCCAGATCTTTCTCTTCAGAACTTGTCTCCAGCATATCCACGCCTAACCTGTATTGGTGCCTGGGGTTCTTCTTCCCCAGGTGCAGGACCCTACACTTTTCCCTGTTGAACCTCATTAGGTTCTTCCTTTCCCAGCTCTCCGTCTGGGAGTACTGAGAATATGAAAAAAAATCTAGAAATTTCCTGGGATAGCAAAGTTCATATGTGCACAGCCTCACTGATTCCAGATCATTTATGTTTTATTTTGAGCTCCTGCCAACATAATGGTTTTGTGACCTACCTGTCACTCAATATACTGGGATAATATTAGCTTGCATGTTTATTAGGATGGCATGCTTTTCAATTGGCCAGAAATAAACACGGTTTATCACATTTGTTTCCTAGATGTTGAGCTTTCTGAATTATTTTCAATTTGTCAGATAGATATAAAAGTAAGAGCTTGTTTGATTAATACTGAAATATGAGTCTGTATTTGTTTTATTTTCCAGCCTTGCAGGAAAACCGTAAATTATGGGCTCTCTCCCCTCCTCAGCAGCTGTAGCTTGAAGAAGTGATATTGAAGGCATAAATGTCTATCAAACCATGTATAAAATAGTTTCCTTAACTGTGATTTCAAGTTGAAATATAGCAGAATATTACTGATGCCAATAGTTTCTCTCGTGTATGTTAATTCCAAGTAGTTTAGTGAAGATACATCATAATTTTGTGGTGAATCTCAGAGAACACAGGATCTGAAGGGAGTATATTACTCTCAGCAGAGTCTATATATGAACCAAGCAGGTTCATAATCATATACATATACATGGTTATTCAGTTACTGGGGAGAATCACAAGAGGAGTTACTATCCTTGACAGTATCTATAATACAAACAATGTGCCAGGAACCTGTACCTGTTCTCTTTCTAAGGTGAATCCAGTGATAGTTTCTATAAAGGGCAAGAAGACTTTGTACTAACAAGCCCTTGTTATCCTCTCTGATTTCCTTGAAGGACAGAGCAGAGATATTCTGGTAAACAGACATTGACTGCATTTCCAGTTGGGCAATGTATACTGCTGGTTCTTAATGACTTTGTAGTTCAAAATCTAATAGATTCACAATGAATCAAAACTCTTTATTGTCTTGCCACTTCATATTGCCCCCTACATTATATCTTTATTTGACTATGTCATGGTTTCAGCCGAAATCACTGCAACCGAACCAACAGATGGCCCTTCCCCCACCTGCCCCAAATGAGAGGAGAGAAAGAGATAAGGAGATACAGAAGTTTAGAATGAACTAAACTACTTTAATAAGGAATTAATATTAAAATAAAAAGAAAAAAATAATGAAATGGATACAATATATACAAAACCGTATCAAGCTCACAGGATGACAGTCCTGTCACTGGCAGGCACTAGGGAAGTCCCAGACTGGACTCAGTAACGGATGGGATCTGAATTGCAGCTCTGGAGTCAGGAACACAGGGATCGGGATCAAAGGCAGATGAACAGAGGGTCCTCTTTGGACGTTGGCCATCGCAGGAAGAGAAGGAAGAGAGTTGACCCTTTGATCCTTCAGCTTTTATACTGAGCATGGGGCAAATGGGATGGAATACCCCTGTTGGTCAGGTCTGGGTCATCTGTCCTTTTCACTCCTCCTCACAGGTGGGGACCCCTCTATGCTTCTCCGTTACCAAGCCTCTAAGGGGCAAATAACGAAAATTGTCTGACCTTGGCTGTTATAAGTATAAGCAAAGGCATCTCCGTATACCATTCCTTGGCACTTAGCACAAACATTGGCCTTATCATCCTGAGAACGAGCAGTTTGCTCCATAATATGCTGTGAATTTCAGAGAGTTAGAGGAGGCCTAACTAAAATGTAAAATTACAGAACACAAAACTGGTTTGGTTTTACCTCAGACTAATAGTCCAATAAAGTGTCAGAAGAGTATGAAGTGGGGAAAAGTTGATGTGTCCTACACACTTCTTATTCAACTTCTTAGTGCTGAAAAATTGGCTTCCTGGAAAATAATATTGCTTCAGAATTGATTGCAGCTTTAGTTGAAGTACATTTGACACCTGTGGAAAGCTAGTTTGTGCCCTAGGTATCTCTGTATGAGTTATGTGGGTGAATATTTACATCCATTCTGCTAAATGTGCTGAGTGTCTGCTAGAGGTGAAAGAGAACCTGCTACAGAGAAATAGTTGCACTGCTGCCAAGTGCCAGGTCCTGCAAAACAACCCTAGGCAGCACTACAGGCTTGGGAAAGAATGGCTGGAAAGCTGCCTGGCAGAAAAGGACTTGAGGGTGCTGGTCAACTGTCAGTTGAACATAAGCCAGAAGTGTGCCCAGGTGGCCAAGAAGGCCAACAGCATCCTGGTCTGTATCAGGAACAGCTTGGTGAGTAGGACTTGGGACATGATTGTCCCTCTGTACTTGGCACTGGTGAGACCCCACCTCGAGTACTGTGTCCGGTTTTTGGCCCCCGAGCCACAAGGAATACATTGAGGTGCTGGAGCAGGTCCAGAGAAGGGCAACGAAGCCGGTGAGGGGTCTGGAGAACAAGGGGTAATGGCTTCAAATTGCCCCAGGGGAGATTCAGATTAGATATGAGGAAATATTTCTTTATTGAAAGGGCTGTCAGGCATTGGAATGGGTTGCCCCAGGAGGTGGTTGAGGCACCATCCCTGGAGGTATTTGAGAGACGAGTTGACATGGTGCTTGGGGATATAGATTAGTAGTGAATTGATGTTGTTTTGGGTGTGGTGTGTGGTTTGTATGGGGTTTTTTTGCTTGTTTGTTGTTGGGAGGTTTTTTTGGGTTGTTTGTTTGTGGTATGTGGTTTTTTGGTTTGTTTTTTTTTTTTTTCACTGGTTGGACTAGATGATCTTGAAAGGTCCCTTCCAACCTAGGTGATTCTGTGATTTTGTGATCAGGCACAGCATGTTTAATGTTGAAGGAATTTCTCTCTCTGCCCATCCTTTGTTCCCTTTCTTATACAGACTGTGACTCTTTTATAAAATCTTATCTCCTTTGCATTTTCACCATATGTGAAAAGCTTTACATATGCTGGGAGAAATTCTTTGCTTTTCTTTTTTTAACACTGTAAAATCAATTCTATCCACTTCTCAAGTCTGAACTCCTTTAAAATCCCCTGGTTTTAGCACTGGGGCTTCCATTGCCTTCTCTATGCTTACACTTTCAGGAATCCCTTTTACAGTATATTCCTTCTTTCTTGCAATATGGTGGATTAAGGGTTTGGAAGGTGTTTATTTGTTATTAATTGTATTATAAATCTCTTTATCTCTCTCTCTTTTCTTTTGTGGGAGAGGTGGGGGGGAGCATCTATTATTCCCATTGGCCAATTCAGCCCAAAGAAAGACAAAATTGTTGAGGTTTTTTCAGATTTTAAAATGTTTTTTCCTTTCAAAACTGCAGGTTTCAAAACTTAAAGTTTCTCCTTGCATCTCCCACTCATTTCCTATAGGAAAGTAATGAACTTCAAATTGACATGTCTCTATGAATGTATTTGATCTACCAGATTTTTTTTCAGCTTTATTGTTCAGCTTACACAATTGAGGACTTTTTTGCAGTAACAATATTTTTCCTTATAAACTAATAATTACCAAAGGTAAATCATGCTTGAGCAATCTGATAGCCTTCTATGATGTTGTAACTGGTTGGTTAGATGAAGGGAGAGCAGCAGATGTCATCTACCTTGACTTCAGTAAGGGTTTTGACACTGTCTCCCATAACATCTGCATTAGAAAATGAAGTGTGTGCTAGACAAGGGGGTAGTGTGGTGGATTGAGTCCTGGCTGTGTGATAGGACTCAGAGGGTTCTAATTAATGGAGTTGGGGTCAAGTTGGAGGACTGTGACCTGTGGTGCCCCTCAGGGGTCAATACTAGGCCCAGTCCTGTTCAACATACTCATCAGTGACCTGTAAGAGGGGACAGAGTGTATCCTCAGCAAGTTTGCTGATGATACCAAACTGGGAGGGGTGGCTGACACCCCAGAGGGCTACGCTGCTATCCAGCATGACCTGGACAGGCTGGAAAGCTGTGCAGAGAAGAACCTAATGAGGTTCAACAAGGACAAATGTAGGGTCCTGTGCATGGGGAGGAAGCACCCCAGGCACCAATACAGGTTTGGGGAGGATCTTCTGGGAAGCACTACTGAGGAGTCCTGGTAGATAGCACACTTTCCTTGCATCAGCAATGTGTCCTTGTGTCAAGAGAGCCAATGGAATCCTGGGCTGCATAGGAAAGAGTGTGGCCAGTAGGTGGAGGGAAGTCATTCTGCCCCTCTACTCTGCACTGGTGAGGCCACAACTGGAATACTGCATCCAGTTCTGGGCTCCCCAGTTCAAGGGGGACAGGCTCAAGCTGGAACATGGGAAGTTCCATTCAAATGTGAAAAATACTTCTTTATGGTGAGGGTGACAGAGCCCTGGAACAGGTTGCCCAGGGAGATTGTGGCGTCTCCTTCTCTGGAGATCCTCAAGACCCGCCTGCAAGCAGTCCTGAGTGATGTGCTCTAGGTGTTCCTGCTTTAGCAGGGGAATTGGACTAGATGATATCTAGAGGTCCCTTCCAACTCTGACAATTCCATGATTCCATGATTCCATTGTTATAATTTATTAATTATAATTAATAGATTATAAAGACTATTATAAAGACTAGGTTGATTTGTATTAATATTTATCATATTTCATCCAGATACTACAGGACTGGACTCCTTCATTTAGATATATAAATGCTTATGCCATATAAACATGAAGAACGTTAATTGACTCAAGTGTCTCTTTTTGTCTTTATTAAAGAGAAATTTAAAACTCTTGAATTTTCTGCTGCTTGTAGTTTTATTTTGTATAGGGTTACATCTTGTTGATGGAGTTAACTGAAGATTCAATATATCTTTATATTGCTGAATAGTAAGATGACTTAATATTACATAACATTAAAAATATAAATTATGTAGAAATGACAGTGTGTATATTAGATCAAACAAAAACAACTTGCTAAAAATACCCAACCAAGTTAAAATAAGAAGATAACCTGCTCTATGCATTCCCTGAGAAATTGTTTGCTGGGCTTTATGGAACAGAGAAATTCCTTATAATCAGCATATTCTCAGAGGGCTACATTAACACAGTCATGTAAGCCACAAGTTGGCTTACGTCCCAGCAAAAGAAATATGGTTTGTTTATGCAAATACAAGATACCTATTATAACTGGACTTAGTATCAACAGGTGCATGAACTACAATAGTATACTATATCATAAATTCAGATTGAATAAGGTGATATTCTTTGTTGACCTGGATTTCCATGACTATATCACTAAAAAGAAAAAAAAAAAAAAGATAAAGAACCAATAAATAACTTGTTTCAAGTACTGAGGTCAATCAAGACTGACTAACCTACCTCCCCTATTGCATAAAACTATTCCTGTATATAGCAAATTTGCTCTTGGCATAACAATTTAGGTGTTCCAGAATAGAGCCAAGAGCCAAAAGAACTGTTTAAGACAGTGGGGATGGGAGTCCACTGTTCTAGCTTATTTCCTGACCTCATTTTTTCCAGAAGTTTAGGCGTTTAGATATAAGTCAAAAGTTGAGAATATACAACATCTTGATGCATTGGACGGGAGAAGCCAGTTGGATATTAACAAAAATTAGGTTAATTAGGGAAAGGATAATAATTTACTTTAGCAACAAACAATTGTCAGTAGATTCTAGTTCTAGAATGAGAATTTATTTGTTTAAAGGCTGGAAAAGTTGTCAAGGAATGTAGTTGCATATTATATCCCATCAACATATCTGTCCAGATGGTTGAACTTTTGTATCTGTACTATGAACTGTGAAACTGAAGTTCAGTAGTAGATACAGTGCATGAAAGCTCACAAGAGATCATCAGTCTTGAGGCAAGAGCTTTCAGTTTTCATCTTTTATGTATAATTCCATTCTCACATATGACATGATTTTGCAAGGTCAGTCCAGTAAAGGTCTAAGAGAGAACTGGGCAGTAATTGTGCAAAGTGATCTTGATGCAAGTTCCTGCTAACAGGAAATCAGAAAAAATTAGTGGATTGTGGCAGAAAGTAATTATGATATTCTTCTATGTGAGCTATAGATACATTTTCCCACACACAGTATGCAATCAGTGAAGACTACTGTGTTCAGTATTATGAAAACCATTTATGCATAGCTACAGCTTCCATGTAAAATTTACCAAATAATGAAAAGAAAGCTGTTCTGAGTAACTCTGCTTTATTCTAAAGGAGCAGCTAATTGCTTCCGGATGTATTAGAGTTTATTGGTATTGTACAGATGTGTATAATCACTGCCTTGTCCTGCTTGAATAGCAGCCATCTGTTTGTCTTTGGATGGCTGGAGCTTTTAATAAATACGCTTCTGTTTGTATCTCAGTAGCAGTCACTCTTATTCTACCAATGTAAGCAGGATGGCATGACACATAATGAGATTCATCTTTTAATATTACTAATGTATGTCATTATTGTAACTAGCTGTACTACTTTTGGCAGTAATACAATTAGTTTTCTTCATAGTAGCTACTAGGGTGCTATGTTTTGGATCTGTGATAAAAACAGTGCTGATGACACACCGATAGTTTAGCTATCATCCTCATTAGAAAATGAAGGAAGTATGTGCTAGATGAGGGGGCAGTGTGCTGGATTGAGTCCTGGTTATGTGACAGGACTCAGAGGGTTGTCATTAATGGAGTGGGGTCAAGTTGGAGGCTTGTGACCAGTGGTGTCCCCCAGGGGTCAATACTAGGCCCAGTCCTGTTCAACATATTCATCAATGACCTGGACGAGGGGACAGAGTGTATCCTCAGCAACTATGCTGATGATACCAAACCGGGAGGGGTGGCTGACATCCCAGAGGGCCATGCTGCCATCCAGTGAGACCTGGACAGGCTGGAGAGCCAGGCAAGGAAGAACCTAATGAGGTTCAACAGGGAAAAGTGTAGGGTCCTGCACCTGGGGAGGAAGAACCCCAGGCACCAATACAGGTTAGGCATGGATATGCTGGAGACAAGTTCTGAAGAGAAAGATCTGGGGGTCCTGGTAGACAGCAAAATGACAATGAGCAAGCAGTGTGCTCTTGTGGCCAGGAAGGCCAACACAATCCTGGGCTGCATAGGGAAAAGCGTG